>CM038463.1:54837392-54980542 GCA_021464415.1 Lonicera japonica
TAGTAAATGGGTTAGTCCAACTCAAGTGGTACCGAAAAAATCAGGTCTTACGGTAGTCAAAAACGAATCAAACAGTAGATGATTCCGCAAAGAGTCACCACCGTGGGGGGCGAATGTGTATCGACCTAACCGTAAAACTCAATGAGTAGGCAACTCGTAAAGATCATTTCACCCTCCCAAGCTTTTTGGATCAAACTCTAGAAGAGGTTGTAGCGGGTCATGAATATTACTCTTTCCTCGATGTTTTTCCGGGTACAATCAAATTCGAGATTGACCTCTAGATGATCCAAGAAAAAACCTACCTTTACATGTCCTTTTGGTACCTTCGCTTATCGAAAGAAGCCCTTTGGTCTATGTCATAAGCAACCGGCCACTTTCACCAACGTGTATGCTAAGTATCTTAGTGATATGGTGGAAAGGACTATGGGAAGTTTTATGGATGACTTTACCGCTATGGTAAGTCCTTCGACAATTGCTTGCTAACCTGGAACAAGAGTCGTGGGAAGATGCGTGGAAATCTAATATTTGGTATTGCAACTGGGAGAAATGCATTTTATGGTTACACAACGAAAACTTGATTCTTGGAGGCACAAAATCACTTCCATACTCTCCAAGCAAGGAAATCAGACGGAGCGATGACGATAAAGCCACATAAAATGAGTTGATGATATGACCTAAACTTACTACACACAAGATGTTACAAAGATGCTATCCTCTAGACATCCGAGGTTTCTAATAGGAGGTTTATCAAGAAACTTCAGTTCCAATTTCTAAGCAATGTGAGATAGTCTACTTCTCAAGGATGCACCCTTTCAGTGGGATGCCAAGTGCGAGGAAGCACTTTGTCTCTCTGAAGCATATGCTTACTACTGCGCCTATTATCAGACACCGGACTGGAGCTTGCCATTCGAGCTTATGTGCGACGCAAGTGACTATGCGGTGGAGCGGTTCTTGGTCCAACGGAAAGACAAGAAACCGGGTGTGATATACGGCTGCAAGTAGGACCTTTGAATGATGCGCAAATGAACTACACCACGACAGAGAAAGAGCTTCTAGCAATTGTCTTCGCCCTAGACGAGTTCCGATCCTATTTGATAGGATCGCCAATTGTGATTTTTACGGATCACGCGGCGTTGAAGTACCTATTCACAAAGAAAGATGCTAAGCCGCGGCTTTTGAGGTGGATACTCTTATTGCAAGAATTCCATTTAAGCATCAAGGACAACAAGGGAGTCGAGAACGTGGTGGCTCGATCATCTGTCTCGACTCACTTTTACGAACAACATTGAAGAAAGTCCGATCCAAGATTCGTTTCCAGACGAACAATTATTGGCAAATCTCGACACTCCCCATGGTATGCAGACATGTAAATTAATCTTCTTGTAACTACAAGATACCAAAGTCATGGGGCGCACAAGATAGAAAAAAGTTTTTGAGTGAAGTGGGTCGATTCTATTGGGATGAACCGTACCTGTTTAAGTATTGTGCGGATCAGATTATCAGACGGTGCATCCCTGTGAACACCTCATTTTGCGACCCCTGCAAGAATCATAATTTTCAAAGAAATGAACATGCACGCATGCACGAGAATTGTTGGATGCACAAAATCTATGTACATGTGATACAGGTCAAAGAAGAAAGCCAAAAGGACCCCGGATGAGGAGCTACAGAATTATCGAAAATTGCCGGAATTGAAAACCGTCGAAACTCCTGAAAACTTGTGAAAGGAGAGTTACGCATTTCGGATCATCCTCAAACTTTGAGAGTTATTAGACATTATCAAAAGGAGTAACATAATCGAAAATCAGCTAAATCCGACGGTCGGATCTTCGAAAATTCAGAAATCGCGAGTTTATTTCGGTGGTGAAATGGAGGTCTTCTCGAAGTTAAAATGGTTTGAAGTTTGAAGGGATAAGTAAGTGGATAGGCCTTATTGTGGGGAAGAGCATATTAAAATTTCATCTTTGTCGGACATGGGGTCCTCAAGAATCAATTTGTCTACCGAGCAATTCCAGTTGAAATGTCCTTCGTAGCAAATTAAAATAAATAGTGGCCTTTCCGAAAAATTGATCGGCCGATCGGCCTCAAATTTGGATACAAGTTAGAAAACATTTGGAGGGAAAACATATCAAAAAATCAGCATAATCCAAAGGTTGGAAGTTCAGTTGTCGAGGTTTTTGTACGCAAGTACGTTTTCTATGCGGGAACAAACTCTTTGTACCAAGCCAAGGATACCGAGTCCTTCCCGAGATCCGATCGTCCTCACATTTTTACAGGGTGTAAAAGACTTATATTGGAAATACATATCCAATATTCAGCATGATCCAATGGTTAGAACCTGACTTGTCGTGCAAACAAGGGACCTTGTCTACAACAAGTACCTTTCCTACGCGGACACAAACTCTTCGTACCAATCAGAACGAAAGGGAACCTTCCCGAAATCCGATCGACCTGAAATTTTTACACGATCTAGAATATTCCTATTTACAACACCTATCCAAAATTCAGGATGATCCAACGGTGGGAAGGCTTCGCGATAATTTCCAAGAGTCCTAGTTGCAATCTCTTTTCTTGCTCTCCAAGTATTTTCTTCAACTATAAATAGACCCCCCCTCCATTCATTATTTTCATCAACAATCAAGGGGATTTCGTGGTACACACCAAGAGATCCTTATTCTCTCCTTCCAAGAAGGCTCAGGTATAATTTTCTCTCTCTTCTTTTATTTATTCGTCAATTTTATAATTCATACTCTTGTCTGCATAATTTTTATTACTTAATAGCTTTTCAAAACCCTTTTTCAAATTATTTTTCAAAATTAAAGGCGTATAATAAACTCTAATCCAATTCCAAAATAGTATTATTACTTTCTTACTTTTCCAAAAGTCCGGATTAGCGGTATCGTTATACGAAGGAATCGATAATCGCTATATATCCAATCTAACTCATAGATTGCGGTGTATATGTGATAAATACTCGATTATGAGAGCACTAGTGCCATCTATACCGGTTTAATTAATAGACTTTGGTATACGATCGGTCAACTCGCCTCATATAATATCGAATATAAGATTCCACATTGAATCAGTTTCCGAAAAGCCCAATGCTTTACAAAATCACTTGTTTCATTGCATCTATTATTATCAAACTCTCTTTTTTAAATCACACACACACACACACACTTATTTTCAAAATCATGGGTGAATTAGGAAACACATCGTTTTCATCCCAACCCCAAAATCCTGATTTCTAAGGCAAGCACGAAAAGCTGTAAAGTAATAGCAATAGCATGCAAGAACTGAATTATAACACACGCATATCCTACTCAAGAGACCGAAAGGGCGAATTGGGTGCCTAACACCTTCCCGATTCGTAACTTAATCCCCGAACCTTCGAATCAACTGGTTTCGCATATATTGTGTATAAGAGGATATTTAGTCCATAAATACGTCTCTTTTACACGAACCTTTTTGTTTGTTTAGTAAAACAAAATGGCGACTCTTATTCTTTTTAAAACCGATTTCCAAATCAACAAACGGAATCGCCGCCCACGAGGACCCCGGGGCGTCGCGAACGCGGGTTCTCACAATCCCAGAGGAAGAAGTGGAGAGAGCTCTATCTTTCTGTCATTCTGAGGCTTGCGGAGGACACTTCTCGGCAAAGAAGACCACCGCGAAGATTTTACAAAGTGGATTGTATTGGCCGTCGCTTTTCAAGGACGCACAACGCTTTTGCAAAGCATGTCAGAGATGCCAAATGCTTGGAGGGATTTCCAAGAGGAACATGATGCCACTCAATCCTATTCTGATGATTGAAATCTTTGATTGCTGGGGCATCGACTTCATGGGACCGTTCCCATCTTCTTACGGTAATCTTTACATTTTGGTTGCCGTAGATTATGTTTCAAAATGGGTGGAAGCCCAAGCATGCAAGAAAAATGATCACAAAGTGGTGATCCGATTTCTAAAAGAACACATTCTTGCACGTTTTGGCACTCCCAAGGCAATAATAAGCGATGGCGGTACTCACTTTTGCAACAAACCATTTCAATCATTAATGCAAAAGTATGGTGTAAACCACAAAGTATCGCTCGCTTATCATCCTCAAACTAATGGTCAAGCCGAGTTGGCAAATAGGGAGATCAAACAGATTCTAGAGAAAACGGTAAACCCAAATCGCAAGGATTGGTCGTTAAGACTGACCGATGCACTTTGGGCTTACCGTACTGCATATAAAACAACTCTAGATATGTCTCCTTATCGCATTGTGTACGAAAAACCATGTCATTTGCCAGTAGAGTTGGAACACAAATCATACTGGGCAACTAAGATGGTTAACTGTGATTTGGAAAAGGCCGGGCTTGACCGTAAGTTGCAAATTGATGAAATCGAGGAACTGAGAAGAGATGCTTATGACAATGCAAAGATAAGCAAGGAACGTGCCAAAATTTTTCATGATAAATCTATTTTGAGGAAAGAATTCAAACTCGGGCACAAAGTTCTTGTTTATGATACTCGTCTGCATCTCTTCCCGGGAAAGTTAAAGTCTCGTTGGATCGGCCCCTACATAGTCCGTCATGTATTTCCTTTTGGAGCTGTGAATGTTGAGGATCCCAAAACCGGCTACATTTTCAAGGTGAATGGACAACGTCTTAAGCCGTTTTTGGAATTCCCAATTCGAGAGGAGTCCACCCCTCTCGAAGACCCGACTTATGCCTAAAAGGCATGGGTCGATTTTGTAAATAATGTTTTTTGTTAGTGTTTTTGAGTTTCAGGAATCATCATCGGAGAATCGGGTGTCATTAAGTCTAAACGGATCAAGTTGAGGGGAGCAGTAAGGTGTTTTGGTGCAAAGAAGGCAAAGAAAAATTTTCTGGCAGATTGGTCCATGATCGATCATGCCCTTACCATGATCGATCATGGTAGAAAATTTTTCTCAGGCAGCATATGGCATGATCGATCATGGGATTCCATGATCGATCATGGAAGAGGAGGCACTTGGGCAGAAGGCAGCATGATCGATCATGGGATTCCATGATCGATCATTGTACAAATTTTCACTTGGGCAGAATGACCCATGATCGATCATGGTCCCGTAATAAAACAGGGGCGCCGTTTCTAAACCCCCATTTCTCACTTCTCCTTCTCCCAAATCCTCTCCAAACCCTAGCCCCTTTTCCCCCATTGATCCCAAACCTTCCCCAAACACCATTTCCAACCATCCCATCCCAAAAATCCCCCTTTCTCTCTCTCCTCACCAATTTCGAGCCCTATCTTATCAAATCTCGAAATTCCTCATCTCTCCCTCCTCTAAAGCGTAATTCCACATTACTCTTTCATGGCTTCCTCTAACCCTCCCACTAAGCCACTTGAAATTCAAGCCGCAAGGGGTGGCTACCGCGGATTTCGAAGCCGCCAAGAATTCAATTGGTGGAATTACGCTTTCAAGACAAGGACGGTAGTCATTGAGAGGCCGGTCTACATTGGTTCGCTGGACGATTTCCCTCAACGAGCAACGTTTGAGCGATATCCGGGGTGGATTAACTACTTGCGTGAATAAGGTACTCAATGTAATCTCACCATTTGTCGTGAATTTATCGCAAGTTTAATTCAAGTTCCAAATACATCATATGCATATGTTGCTCATGTTCGAGGCAAAACGGTTCATTTTAACCTCGAGGTTTTGAGTGCGATTACGGGAATCCCGGCCTTACCACCCAATGCCCACGACCTCCCTTATTCGGATGGTACCCCTTATGAAGAGCCAAGAGCTAATGATTTAGCTACATTTTTAGCCGGTAGACCAATGGAGTGGATTGGAACTCAATTCGATAGGAGCAATTTACATGACAGCCTTAGGACATTGTGGTTAGTAATTGCCAATGCTTTGGACCCAACTTCACATACCCAACACCTGTACCCTTCTCAAGCGTATGTGGTATACGCTATTGCAACAAACAAGCGCATTTGTTTGCTTCGTCACATCATTGGGCGGATTGCTAGAATCATAGACTTAGTCGCCCACAACGAAACAATCAAATTCGGGTCATTGATCACTAAGGTATGTTTGCGAGCGGGACTAACCGAGAGAGATGAGGATGTGAAGAAAATGCCTTGAGCACCACTTAACCGATCGTCCCAAACTCGAGCCGCTGGTCAATTAAGGAACCGGCCAAGTTCTTCAACCGCTCCTCCTCAAGTTGAGTCTGAAGAAGAGGGGGCAGAAGAAGCAGGAGCAGATCTCCCGGGCCCCTCAAAACGGAGAAGACGGGCAAGCTCTGGGCCAGTAGATGACACTAGGGAATTCATGAGAGAGCAGTTTGAGCAGATGACTGCTTTGATGCAGACTGGGTTTGCTAGCATCAATGAGAGGGTTGAGATTATGGTATTGCGTCAGGACCGTTTGGAGGCAGATATTGCAGCCCAGGTCGAGGCACGAGTTGCAGCTCAGATGGCGACCCAGCAGGAGTTCATACGCCAGCAGTTCGAGGCGTTGTATGGTCGTTTTCCCCCACCTCCCGACATGTGATGATAGTTGCAAATCCTGAAAAACTCTTTAAGTAGTTATATTTATGCTTAGTTTTATTTTATTTCTTTTGGGTTGTATTAGATTTCTGACATGATGTTAACTTTAGAACTTGGTTTTAATGGTTGAATGTTATGGTTTTTGCTTCTGAATTCTAATTCTAACCCGTTTTGTGAATAGTGGTTGTTTATCTCTTATTTTTTTGTCTCATGGAAAGCAAAGCCAAAGTAGCCCTTCCGTGCAATTTTATTGTTCTCTTTCCATTGAGGACAATGTTTCTTTCAAGTTGAGGGGGGTACGTTATTTTGTGTTTATTTTGTTTTGGCTTGCTTTTGTGTTTTTCCATGAGTAGAAGAGATGTGCTCAAAATTTTTTTTTTTTTGAGAAGTTTGAAAATTGATGATTGATTGATTGATATTTTGTTTGATGAAGACTATTGTTTCTTTAGCTTTTGGCATGAATTCTTTGATTTGGATAGGAATTTGAATGATAATCTAAATTGCCTTGCTCCATTTAGTCTCATATCCTGTTATATTCTCTTGCTCCGCATGCTAGATTGCTTCGGTTGTTTCCAATTCGGTAATAACACGTAGATTTATTTTCATTGAGAGAAGATAAATTTTTGTCCAAAAATAATGGAAGCTCTTTCGAAAAGATCCTCCAATGAGAGGACAAAAGCATAGCACTTTGATAACTTGGATGACTTTTATCCTAATATTGACTTAAAGCTTCACTTGACTAAATCTTAAGTCTCTTTGTCTAATATTACGGATGGGTAAAGGTTACCATATGGAAAAGGGTGAATAGCTTCCTTTGAGCTCCAATGAATGAGCAGTAATGAGAAAATCTCATAAGTGAGACCGCTGCCCCCCATAGAGATGAAAACCGCCCTGATCTAATTTAGCAAAATTTCCAAGAAAAGATAAAGAAAGTGTTTAGAATCGACAAATCTCGGAGCTTTTGTTTTTGAAAAAGTTCTCTCTTCCTTCTCAAATGACTATGACTCTTTGTGTTTATATTGAATTGCTTGAATCCAAGTCTAGTATGTGAGCATTGGAGAATATGGGATTGTGTTCTAAAGGAGATAAGCGAATAAGATGATCACTCAAAAGTCCATCGTTCTGGAAAATTGATAGTAATGCCTTTTGCTTTGCAAATTGAAACTTGAATCTTCATTCTCATCATTCATCATGATCAAACTCCTAATGTTTGTAGGTATCATTTCTGAAAACCTTCACGAGATGCAACTCGTCTTCTTTGGGAACTTAGAAGTTAACAACTTTTTGTATAGCGTAGTGCTTTTGTAATTATTATAATTTTTTGTCTTGCTAAGGGACTAGCAAGAGATAAGTTAAGGGGAGTTGATAAACGCATAATATTGTCATGCATAAGCTCTTTCTCGGAGTCGCATGTCGCGTTTGTTGCTTTAATTCTGCCTAATTATCCACTTATCTCGAGATTAGTGTCTTGGCGAGTTTTGTATCTAACATCGTCCCGCTAGGTGTGCTTTTGTTGTGTTTCTATGTGTTTATAGGCATAGGATGCAATGGCCTTCGAATGATTGATCAAGCGCTAGTGAAAAGCTCGCAAAATGCTGATCTGAGGAATTTCCCAGAAGCATGATCGATCATGAGTTAACCATGATCGATCATGGTACAAACTGGCATTCAGGCAGAAGACCCCATGATCGATCATGGGTTGGCCATGATCGATCATGGCCCTGGCAACTTGGCCATTTCACACCCAAAATGGGCTATTTTAGTGGTTCAAGCTATTTTAGATATTTAGTTATATATTTTTCTACCTTTTAATATATATTATTTCTTTTACCTTAAAAGGGAGATATTATCTAGTTTTTAACACACTTAGAGTTCTAGAGAGAGGGGAGAGCTCACTTGTTGATTGTTCTTCATTTCTCCATTGTAAGTGCTTAATTTGTAAGAATGATTTCTTCTTCTATGATATTTCTTCTTGCATCTATTATGGAGTAGTCTATTACTAAGGTTACGGAGGTTGATTGTGATATGATTTTTGGTGATTAATGGCTCAATCCATATTTAAAGTTTGATAAATATTTGTGAATCTTCTTCTTCTTCATCATATCTTCCATTATTTCAAGCTTTCTAGGTATTTTCATATTAAGTTAAGACTTTATATGCCTTGTATATTTAGTTCTTGGTTGTTAATGAGCATACAACATATTCATATGGTTCTAAAAAGCTTGTAGTCCCTTTCCCCCATCCATGGAGTTTTTCCCTCTTCATAGAAATTATGAATAGTTCTTAAAACTCCATAGATGGATTTTAAATTTGTTTAGCTTATCTTTGATTCATTTATTGATATATTGAGTGCTTCTTACACTTTATGTGATACTTAGACTCTTTATTTTCTACCATATGTGATAAATGATGAGTTGACTAATTTATCCCATAAACTTTATTCCGTTTCATTGTTAGGATTCACTTTATAATTTTCATTCTTTAAATCATGAGATTACTACACTTGCTTTATGTTAAATCTTTTAATGATGAGTTTGTCATATCTATCTCGGATTAGCTTCATCGGGAATGGGTTGCCTTGCTTCACACCCGTAGCTAAGAGGTAGGAATGATAACCCCGTCTTTGGTGGAATGTCGTTTGTCTCTTTCTCGATATAGCTTCAACTCGGGAATGAGTCGCCTAGCGTCGCACCCTTTGCTATTGAGAGATACACCAACATTCCCCATATATCGAGAAATCTTGTGTTGTAATCTTTGTATGAGCTAGTGATCACCGTCTCTTTAATCGTAACTAACCTCCACCTACCTTAGTGCTTTCTTATTAATTTTCACAACTGTTTTACATTTCCGTTGTTCTACAACCATTTCATCTTACAAGAATCAGAAAACACTTTAATCCGTAATCCATTCCATCCCTTTTCACTTATCCCTGTGGTTCGACACTCGGACTTCCGAGACTATATTACAACTTGACGTGCCTGCACTTGGGCTTTATCGAAGCGCGTTATTTAATCGGCGTCATTCTTCATAAAAAATATCCATCAGTTTAACCAAAACTCCTAACTCCTATTGTGCAACTCTTTTTGAGAGATTATCTGCGATTTTAGCAAATGTATCTTTCCTTTAGAGGAACATGGCGAGGGTTCTGGAAACTCCTAATTTTTATTTTGTAAAACCTCGTTTAGGTTTTTTATGTTTTTAGGAGAACAAATAAATCTTTACGATAGAAGAACACAATGAGATTTCGAGCCTTGATTTTCGTGGTACGACATTAGGTGGTGATGTTATTTGTATTTTTGGAAGAACAAATATTCTCGTCATTGAAGTTATATTGTGAAGGTTAGGAAGGGAAGAAATGTTCACATTTCGACTCTATAGCAGATGCAATTCAAAGCAGAGAAGGATTTGGAATTTCATCCATCTATCTTAGGAATTAGTTTTTATTTTTATTTTTTTATTAGATTAGTTTTATAATTTTATTTTTCTTATTGTAATAAATAAATTAGATTAATATAAATTCTAAATATTCATTTTATGTGGATTCGATCCCCTTATTTCTGCTATCTACGTTGATAATGTAATGTAATAAAATAAGGGTATTTGAATTAGTATTTTTCTTGTGATGGAAAAATTGCTCTTTCACCAACTCCCCTTACTTAATTTAGTAGATGCCTAACCCACAATGGCCTATTTGGCTCCTCACCATTCCTTTTCATTATTGCCTTTTTTTTTCACCTTCCAAATTCTAGCCCCCATGATGCTCTAATTTCTCACATATATATATTGAGATTTTCCTATAGCTGTGCATCCAACAATCCAAGAATTTTAAGAGAGGAAGGGAGCACTGCCAATCTTCTTGTTAATGCAATTTGAGATTTTGTAAGCTTAATTTTTAGGAGATCGAGTTGATTTATTATCGCTTTAATTTATTTTGATTGTAACTCTCTTTCAGAGATTAATTTTATTTGAATGCAACTTTCATCAATATTATTACTGCATTCAACATTAGTGATGGATGGCCAATCTCTTTTTAAGGGGAAAGATAAAACCCCAATATTTGATTTTACTTATATTATTGCTTGTAGTACCCATGTACTTAATTTATTGAAAAAAAATCGTTTTGATTAACCTCCAAAAGAGGCAATCCAATTCAGTATTACTATTGACTTGAGGAACAAAGTAGACACCATAAATTTTTCTTGAGTTGATTTTAATAACTAAAATTTCTCCTCTTGCTGATTTACTCAAAAAATCCCCTCATCCTTGGTAAATTATTGCCTTGCTTTTGCGTGTGTGGTTGTAATTGCTCATCCTTCTCTATTTAAGGAGCTAGCTATTTTCAGTTGAAGGCATTCGAATGCCTAGTGTGTCTAAGTTTGTAAGTTGTTTGCCCTTTCCTCCCTTTGTAAAATGTTTTGATGATGTCTAATTAAGCCATTATTATTCTAGTTATATGTCTCTTCACAGGTCTCGTTTTAGTTATGATGTTATGGTATCTATGTATTTTTATATACTTAAACTGCTGTTATTGATTAAGTTTTCTCGTCTTCGATAGTCGGTTACCCATAGCAATGTCTATCTCTTAATTGGTATACACCTATTTTGACCATATTTGACCAAATTCTCTCACTTTTTATCACCGTAAACACCCAATTTTGAGTCATTCATTCCCAGAACCTTCAAGAGAGTTCTAAAGAGAAATAGAGAGGATATTCTAGAGGTCTCTTGCTGATTGTTCATCCCAATCCAAGATTTAAGTTACAAAACTTTATCTTCGTCACTATTCATCATCTTCAACATTTAATTTCACTGTGGGAACTTCAAAGGAGAGCTAGGTTTTTGGGATTCTTGGCATTAAAATTTCTTCCAACACTCAAATCTTTGGGAATATCATCAATAGAGGTGGGAGCATTAATACTAAACTTATTTTTCAAAGTATTATGTATTGAATTAAAGATTTTATTATAAATGGGTATTTTCCTAAAACCTTAGGCTTGTTTGCATTCTTATATGGGTTTGGTTTGATTAGAGTTAAATTAGTGATTTGTATGGGTAGATTATCACACAAACTTCATGTATGAGTAATTGATTTCATGTTATGAGCCATAAACTTATATCTACACATCATACCCATTTGGTAGCTAGGTGTATGAATCATAAGATGGGAATTTCGGGATTGTGTATAATGAATGATTGATTATGGGTTATAAACTATAGATGTACACATTTATGCTAGTTAAAAAGTATATGGGACTTTATCCTGAGGATTTATAGCAAAAACCCACCAAGGCAGAATAGTGTACGACGACTTTGGGTCTAGTGGCTTATGAACACCATTGTTGGGGTTTGTATGGTAAATATACATATATATATATATATTTCATTAGTTACAAGGGTAGAACATCATTTATGAGATTATCCTAAAAACACATAAAGCTAGAACCATATGTAATAACTTTTGAGTCTAGTGCCTTATGCAGACCTTTGTCACGACTAATGATGAGAATACGACTTCGATACAACCTAGAAATGTCATAAACATAATTTGGGGGGTTTTAGGTTCCCGTAGCCATAATCGTAAGGGGGCTAACGAGCCGTACGTGTACCGTTAGGCGAGAATTATGGAAACTAATGCTTGGTTTGGTAGAATAACATAAGGACCTTGATAAGACTCGTATGGCCTTGGTTTTACATATATGACACGTTAAAAAATGTGAGGTACCAATAATAAACTAGATGTTTATAAAACATGAATAACAACGTAACAATGTAGCTATAAATATAAGGCATGATAATGACGCATATGATGGTGATATATGAATAGTGAACAAATGTAAAATTGTGTGTATATATATATGTTGGTTTCCATATGTGTGATGGTTTGTGTGGTTAATGATATATATTATTGAGGAATGGAAGGATATTCTTATTGATGCGATCACACATATATGCTAGATTGATTGCCGAGCACACGGGTTGTGACTGTGTGGCTTGTTACAGGGCCGCCTATTGCCACTCCTAGGTAAAAGTCCCTAAACCGTGCACGGGAAAGTAATAGGTTACTCCACCTGGAGATTGAAATCCTATGAAAGAAGAGCCCACTTAATGTATCTTGTCTTTCCACTAGACTATGTGTTCTGGGTTAGAAGAGTTTTCCCGACAAGCGGAGTAGGTTCCATGTGCCATTATTAACCATATGGTGAGTTCTCGAAAAGTAGTTGGACTATGAATGAAAACCACCTTGCTAGGTTAGTCTCTTGGTATAGTTCTTTCCTAGTGTCGAAGTCAACTTGCATGGGTGTCCTTCTCGTTGACTTTTTGGAGTGTTATCCCTATAAAAATATCTTGCATGAGTTATCTCCAAACGGCATACTTGATAGGACCAAGTCCCTGAGCCACTTCCCCACCTAAAGGAGATGTGGATACTTATAGCTTAGGACCCTTTGGGATCCATTGTTCTGAGCCTAGTCAACTACGGGGTAAAACTGAGACATTATACTAGTGATACGATATGAGGATGGTTGTGGTACGGATTATCATATACATTGTGTTATTGTTGTTGATGTTATTACTATTATCATATCATATCTTACACTGTAGTATATATAATGCCTCGGATGTAATGTGGATGATGTAAGAATGAAGGCAAATGATAAACGCATAATATTGTCATGCATAAGCTCTTTCCCAGAGTCGCATGATGCGTTTGTTGCTTTAATTCTGCCTAATTATCCACTTATCTCGAGATTAGTGTCTTGGCGAGTTTTGTATCTAACATCGTCCCGCTAGGTGTGCTTTTGTTGTGTTTCTATGTGTTTATAGGCATAGGATGCAATGGCCTTCGAATGATTGATCAAGCGCTAGTGAAAAGCTCGCAAAATGCTGATCTGAGAAATTTCCCAGAAGCATGATCGATCATGGTACAAACTGGCATTCAGGCAGAAGACCCCATGATCGATCATGGGTTGGCCATGATCGATCATGGCCCTGGCAACTTGGCCATTTCACACCCAAAATGGGCTATTTTAGTGGTTCAAGCTATTTTAGATATTTAGTTAGATATTTTTCTACCTTTTAATATATATTATTTCTTTTACCTTAAGAGATAGATTTTATCTAGTTTTTACACTTAGAGTTCTAGAGAGAGGGGAGAGCTCACTTGTTGATTGTTCTTCATTTCTCCATTGTAAGTGCTTAATTTGTAAGAATGATTTCTTCTTCTATGATATTTGTTCTTACATCTATTATGGAGTAGTCTACTACTAAGGTTACGGAGGTTGATTGCGATATGTTTTTTTGGTGATTAATGGCTCAATCCATGTTTAAAGTTTGATAAATATTTGTGAATCTTCTTCTTCTTCTTCATCATACCCTCCATTATTTCAAGCTTTCTAGGTATTTTCATTCTAAGTTAAGACTTTACATGCCTTGTATATTTAGTTCTTGGTTGTTAATGAACATACAACATATTTCTATGGTTCTAGAAAGCTTGTAGTCTTTTTCCCCCATCCATGGAGTTTTTCCCTCTTCATAGAAATTATGAATAGTTCTCAAAACTCCATAGATGGATTATAAATTTGTTTAGCTTATCTTTGATTCATTTATTGATATATTGAGTGCTTCTTACACTTTATGTGATACTTAGACTCTTTATTTTCTACCATATGTGATAGACGATGAGTTGACAAATTTGTCCCATAATCTTCATCCCGTTTCATTGTTAGGATTCACTTTATAATTTTCATTCTTTAAATTATGAGATTGCATACACTTGCTTTATGTTAAACCTTTTTATGATGAGTTTGTCATATCTATTTCGGATTAGCTTCATCGGGAATGGGTTGCCTTGCTTCCCACCCGTAGCTAGGAGATAGGAACGATAACCTCGTTTTTGGGTGGAATGTGTTTGTCTCTCTCTTGATATAGCTTCAATCCGGGAATGAGGCGCCTAGCGTCGCACCCTTTGTTATTGAGAGATACACCAACATTCCCCTTATCTTGAGAAACATTGTGTTGAAATCTTTGTTTGAGCTATCGATCACCATCTTTTAAATCGTAACTAACCTCCAACTACCTTAGTGCTTTCTTATTAATTTTCACAACCATTTTACATTTACGTTGTTCTACAACAAATCCAACTCACACAAAATCTGAAAATCGTAAAATCCGAAATCCATTCCATTCCTTTTCACTTATCCCTGTGGTTCGACACTCGGACTACCGAGACTATATTACAACTTGACGTGCCTGCACTTGGGCTGTATCGCAACGCGCTATTTCAGCGGCGTCAGCAAACACTATTGAACAGTGTTCTAAAACTCAAGACTCGATCGGCGAAGTGGGGAGTGAGGTATTTTCAATTACTCGGGGATTAATCGGAAAAATCAGATAGGGTATATTTTAATATAAATAATATTCTAAATAATATAATTTGATAATAATATGATCAAATAATTTGCAAAATGATAATAATATGATCATATACTTTGCAAAATGACAAGGAAGTCTAGAATATCCATGAAAAGCCAAAGTACTAATATTCTAATAACAAAAAGAGAGTCTAGCAGCAATAATAGATACAAAAACACAATGACTCAAAGTAATCAACTAAAGCTCTTGCTCTTCTTCTCCATATCCTTCATTAAACCTCTCTTCATCGGATTCAAAGTCATATTCTTCGTTTTCATCATCCTTTGACTCATCCTCCGACACAAACTCTTTCTTATGTAGTTCACGTATGCCCTATCCGAGTTATGCCCAAGTTTTTCACTGGCCGAGTAAAGCCTACCGAGAAGGCAAACTCGACTCATTTTACTGCCGAGTACTCTGCAAGAAATCGGTTTAACTCGGCGAGTTTTAGAACACTATTATTGAACATATCAAAATACGCATAGAGAACCATTTGGTCATTCATAACGAATTAATGCATAAAATGGGAAGTGTTAATAACTCTTGATCTTTATATATAGTATACGAGCCTGAGAACGTATGCGGACTAGGAGAGTATTTGGCTAGATTATAATGAACATAGGATATTAATAATCAAAATGGCAGTCATAGTTAATAAAAAAGCTAGACAGAGGGCATCGTAACATAACGCTTAAGGCAAATGTTTCGTAATGATGCCTATTAGTCGGCCATGTACGGAATCCATAATGAATTATAAATAAAGATGAAAAGATAAATATTTGGCCTGTAGTTACTGACTTTTAATATACGTATGGGATAGTTATGGGATAATATTGATTCACGTATTAGAGCTCATCCACTTTAACATGATGAACCATAAGAAGCTAATGTTTGTAATGAGATGGCCTTAGACTAACATCCTCTTGTGATACGGAAATACGTAAGGGGTTTATTTTATGGAACATCTAGGGGTGAAATCGGTTAGTGGATAAATAGCTTCGGCTGACAAGGATAGGAATCCTAGTGGAGTTTAGCATGCACTTGCGTGTGTGGATTGAATTGCATTGCATTCTTTCCAAACTATTGTGATAAAGTAGAGTATTTATTTTCTATATAAAAGATGCACGTGCCTGTGTATGCAATATGTACTTTCTATTCAAACTATATAGTTCTCACTGAGCCCGAATTTTGCTCATTTCCTTTTTTCATCAGTCTTCCAGGGCTAGCATCTCGAGTGGCGCATGGTTCACGATTGTAGAAGCCTTTGATATCCACATATCGCTCCTACTCCTTTATGAAAAGGACTACATTGTATAATCGTTTTTGGTTTTGTTGTATTATAAATGAATTTCGTTTTTGTTATGCAAACTATATTTAAAGTAGACATTTATAAATGTTTTTATATATGGAGTGAATTTTGAACGTAGTTGGTTGTGGACATGTTTGCTTGAAAATGGTTTTAATTATTGCAGTTCGGTTTATTACATAAATGAACGCCACATGCTGAAATTTTATAAAACGGGATTTTGTTTGGAACGTATTTCACTTAAGAAAAGTTTTCTTAAGTTGTGATTTCATATTCCAAACCCATTGTCGCGCATGACATCCATGATTAATCGGGTTTTGGGGTGAAAATGTTAAAACGGGATTCGGGGCGTCACATAAAGTCAATACTAAGTTATGGTTCCAAAGATTTATGGATATACAGTTGATGATTGCCCTCTAGACAGATGGAAATGAATCTTAACAGATGTTTTCTCAATTACAAAATTATTGCCAACTTACTACGTGAAATAATTTCACGGTTCTCCGCCCGGAAAGGAATCTCCTGCTAATAAATATTTTTATATTTTTCCTGGTTTAATTTTTATTTTTATTTAATAATTATATATTATCTTTAATTATAGTACATTGTATTTGACCTTTTGTGTTTATGGTCATTCATTTGCCTAAACTCCCTCTTTTTTGCTGGATATAAATGGGATGAAGGTTGTAATGCATATACTATGGCAAGTTTCATTATATATTCAATTACTTTGTGTTTTTACCCCTCTGAATTTGACTATATTATAATAAATGTGTTTAATTTACTGTAGGATAGTATTGCAATGAGATTAATATATAATATATAATCTATGAAATCGTTCAATGGAGTTTTATATTTTAATGTATGCCATGTGTTCGCATTTGATGAATTGACAAAATAATTTCTTAAAATTATATGGACTTTTTTGTGGTATACACGCACGGTACGTGTGAACATTATGAGAAACAAAGTTTTCCCCTTTATATTAATGATGATTAGCAATACCACTTCTTTCGCACAATTTCAGGTATTAAATCATATTTTGAAATTGTAATGGGTGTATGTTTTTGTTCCGTTTGTCTAGTGTTTGGGTAAATATAGAGATGCGTAGGTTAAATATACCAATTTCTATTAAATTAGAAAAAATAACGTTTTACATATTAAACTACTAACCATCATTTGAAAATAAATAAATTAGTATACATTTATAGTCAGTAGACAGTTTGACCTTATGGCTCTTATTAAAATGTGTAAAATTGGTCCATACTTACCTTGTAATTCACTAAATTTGTTCTTGTGGCAGGCTGTAAATATATAGATTTTATTATAAAGTTGAATTTTTTAGTTTTAAACATCACTTAAAAACTTAAAAAAACTAAATGCTGTCTAGCTAGTTTGAACTAGAGAGATCTTAAACAAAAACAAGAATAGACTACTATCATACTAGCTAAGATATTCCTTCATATTTTGTAACGGAAGATGATTCCCTCGAGATCAAATACCATAGTTATGTTATGATATGATAGTTAAAGTTATAATCATTACTGCCACACCTTGACGGATTTAGGTACTCATGTAAATGACTGATAAACGCATAATATTGTCGTGCATAAACTCTTTCCCAGAGTCGCATGACACGTTTGTTGCTTTAATTATGCCTAATTATCCACTTATCTCGAGATTAGTGTCTTGGCGAGTTTTGTATCTAACATCGTCCCGCTAGGTGTGCTTTTGTTGTGTTTCTATGTGTTTATAGGCATAGGATGCATTGGCCTTCGAATGATTGATCAAGCGCTAGTGAAAAGCTCGCAAAATGCTGATCTGAGGAATTTCCCAGAAGCATGATCGATCATGGGTATACCATGATCGATCATGGTATAAACTGGCAGTCAGGCAGAAGACCCCATGATCGATCATGGGTTGGCCATGATCGATCATGGCCCTGGCAACTTGGCCATTTCACACCCAAAATGGGCTATTTTAGTGGTTCAAGCTATTTTAGATATTTAGTTAGATATTTTTCTACCTTTTTATATATATATTATTTCTTTTACATAGAGAAGATATTATCTAGTTTTAGAAAGATTTGGAGAGTTCTAGAGAGAGGAGAGAGCTCACTTGTTGATTGTTCTTCATTTCTCCATTGTAAGTGCTTAATTTGTAAGAATGATTTCTTCTTCTATGATATTTGTTCTTGCATCTATTATGGAGTAGTCTATTTCTAAGGTTACGGAGGTTGATTGTGATATGATTTTTGGTGATTAATGGCTCAATCCATATCTAAAGTTTGATAAATATTTGTGAATCTTCTTCTTCTTCATCATATCTTCCATTATTTCAAGCTTTCTAGGTATTTTCATATTAAGTTAAGACTTTATATGCCTTGTATATTTAGTTCTTGGTTGTTAATGAGCATACAACATATTTCTATGGTTCTAGAAAGCTTGTAGTCCCTTTCCCCCATCCATGGAGTTTTTCCCTCTTCATAGAAATTATGAATAGTTCTTAAAACTCCATAGATGGATTTTAAATTTGTTTAGCTTATCTTTGATTCATTTATTGATATATTGAGTGCTTCTTACACTTTATGTGATACTTAGACTCTTTATGTTCTACCATATGTGATAAATGATGAGTTGACTAATTTATCCCATAAACTTTATTCCGTTTCATTGTTAGGATTCACTTTATAATTTTCATTCTTTAAATCATGAGATTACTACACTTGCTTTATGTTAAATCGTTTAATGATGAGTTTGTCATATCTATCTCGGATTAGCCTCATCGGGAATGGGTTGCCTTGCTTCACACCCGTAGCTAAGAGGTAGGAATGATAACCCCGTCTTTGGTGGAATGTCGTTTGTCTCTTTCTCGATATAGCTTCAACTCGGGAATGAGTCGCCTAGCGTCGCACCCTTTGCTATTGAGAGATACACCAACATTCCCCATATTTTGAGAAATCTTGTGTTATAATCTTTGTATGAGCTAGTGATCACCGTCTCTTTAATCATAACTAACCTCCAACTACCTTAGTGCTTTCTTATTAAATTTCACAACCATTTTACATTTACGTTGTTCGATAACCATTTCATCTTACAAGAATCAGAAAACACTTTAATCCGTAATCCATTCCATTCCTTTTCACTTATCCCTGTGGTTCGACACTCGGACTTCCGAGACTATATTACTACTTGACGAGCTTGCACTTGGGCTTTAACTCAACACACTATTTCGGTTGCGTCAAGTTTTTGGCGCCGTTGCCGGGGATTAAGGCAAAAGGCGAATTTCGGGTTTTGTACAAAAACCATTCTGTAAGTATTTCTCTCCATTTAATTAATTTATTTTTCTCCCTTATTTTTGTTTGATTTTGTAGAATTCCCGAGGAGCGATTCGACTCGTTGTCCAAGCCCATGCAAGGGCGACTGTTTGTTGACATTCGAATTAGCCCTCCCACATCTCCAAGAATGGCAAACCAAAATGTTAACGAGGATCTAGAGAGCGATAATGAAGGGGAAGGGGCCAACAATGTTCCTCCTGTTAGGACCATGAGAGACTACCTTCAACCGCCTCGGGCAACTTCAAACTCATGCATCGTGCTTCCTGCTGGCCAAGCCGGAGCGTTCTCTTTCAAACCTGGTATGCTTCAACATATCCCTTCTTTTCATGGTATGGAGTCGGAAAACCCATACTTGCATTTGAAAGACTTTGAAGAAGTCTGCTCCACATTTCGTGAGGCAAATGTTAACGAGGATGTCATGCGTTTAAAACTCTTTCCTTTCTCCCTAAAAGACAAAGGAAAAATTTGGTTAAATGCTCAAAGACCGCAATCAATTCGGTCTTGGCAAGAGCTTCAAGCGGAATTTCTAAAAAAAATTTTCCCCGTTCATAGAACCAATGCTTTAAGAAGGGCGATATCAAATTTTTCACCAAAAGAACATGAAAGCTTTTATAAATGTTGGGATAGATACAAGGACCTTCTAAACGCATGCCCTCACCATGGTCACGAAACGTGGAGCCTTGTTAGTTTTTTCTATGAATCTCTCACCCCTGAGATGCGTACGTTTGTTGAGACCATGTGTAATGGTCAATTCTTGAGTAAGAATCCCGAGGAGGCTTTATTGTATTTTGATGAATTAGCGGAAGGTGCTCAAAATTGGAACACCTATTCCGAGGAACCCAAAGCAAAAACTCAAGGAAGGGGTGGGTTGTACCAAGTGTCCAATGAGGATGACATGGGGGCAAGGTTATTCCAATTGTCTAAAAAGGTAGAGGCAATGGAAGCAAGTAAGCTTAAGGAGGTCAATGTAGTATCCTCGAGTCAGTTGTGTGTCATTTGCGAAAATTCAGGACACACTACCGAGGATTGTCCTACCATTCCCGCTTTTCGGGAAGTCCTCAAAGATCCCGCCCAAGTCAATGTTTTGCACCAGTACAACCAAAATAGCAACCAAAATCGTAACCAAAATGATCCTTACTCTCAAAGGTACAATGAGGGATGGAAGAATCACCCCAATTTCAGTTGGGGAGGAAATCAAAGTCAGAACCACAACCAATATCATCAGAACCAAAGACAACAACAACCTCAAAACTCTTTTGTTCCACCTCAAAATCAAAACCCCAACCAAAACTTGGAAGCTTTGTTGAGGTCATTTGTGGACAAAACGGATCGTGATGTAGGTGAGTTAAAAACTCAAATGTCTAAACTCACCACCGCCCTAGCTACTCAAGAGAAGGGAAAATTCCCCTCTCAACCTTTAGTTAATCCTAGAGGGCAAGTTCAAGTCATAGAGGGAGGAGAGTCTAGCACCAAGATAGAAGAACTCAAATCTATCACGATCCTGAGAAGTGGAAAGGAGGTAGACAAGACTATTGTTCCTAAAACCCCCAAGGTGGCGGACATAGTTAAATCTACTAGTGTTAAGGAGTCGGAGGTTGAAAAAGTTGTGAGTGAAGAAAAGAAGATAGAGGAAGAGAGACGAGGGAAGGAGGATCTTGAAAAGATCAAAAATGGGATCAAAGTCCCATTTCCGGAGAGATTGAACCAACCGTCCAAGTCTAATACCGAGAATTTGGATGTCTTTAGGCAAGTGAAAATCAACATTCCATTGCTTGACGCGGTCAAGCAAATACCTTCGTACGCTAAGTTCCTCAAGGACTTATGTACTACCAAACGAAGGTTGAATGTCAAGAAAAAGGCCTTTATGGCGGAGCAAGTGAGCTCCCTCATGCAAGGCACGAGAGCCCCCAAGTTCAAAGACCCTGGTTGTCCCACAATTTCGTGTATCATAGGAAATTGTAGGATCAAGAATGCATTGTTAGATTTGGGAGCAAGTGTGAATGTGCTCCCATACTCGGTATATCAACAATTGGGGTTGGGTGAGTTGAAACCCACGAGGGTTACTATTCAATTAGCGGATCGATCCGTTAAGATCCCAAGAGGGATAGTCGAGGATGTGCTTGTCCAAGTCGACAAGTTTTATTTTCCGGTTGATTTCATCATCCTCGACATGCAACCTGTGTCAAATCCCACCAATGAGATTCCGGTCATTCTCGGACGACCATTTCTTGCTACTTCTAATGCCATAATAAATTGCAAGAATGGAATCGTGAAGTTAACATTTGGCAACATGACTCTAGAGCTAAACGTGTTCTCTTTGAGCAATCAAAGAGATGACGATGATAATGAGGAAAATGAACACGTGAACATGATAGAGTCATGTATCCAAGACCACTTTGTGGCAAATTTTGAATCGGAGTCAACGGAGGGTTATCTAACCACTTCCGATGAACCCGAGGATTGTATGCAAGTGTTTTCTTTGTCTGACAAACAGGTTGAATCTTCGGAGAGAGAGGAAAACACATCGTCGTCCACCAAAACGCACGAAGGAAAGATGGACCTTAAGCTATTGCCGAGCAACTTGAAGTATGCCTTTTTGGGAGCTTCAGACACTTACCCTGTCATCATCTCGTCCGAACTTTCGGATGACCAAGAGGTAAGGTTAGTCCATTTGCTTGGTAAATACAAAAAAGCTTTTGGGTGGACTCTGGCCGACCTTCAAGGCATAAGCCCTTTGATTTGTACACATAAAATTCACTTGGAGGATGGGGCAAAAACATCGAGACAATTTCAACGCCGGTTGAATCCTAACATGCAAGAAGTAGTTAGGAACGAGGTGTTGAAATTGTTGGATGCAAAGATCATCTATCCAATCTCGGATAGTAAATGGGTTAGTCCAACTCAAGTGGTACCAAAAAAATCAGGTCTTACGGTAGTCAAGAACGAATCAAACGAGTTGATTCCGCAAAGAGTCACCACCGGGTGGCGAATGTGTATTGACTACCGTAAACTCAATGAGGCAACTCGTAAAGATCATTTCCCACTCCCCTTTTTGGACCAAACTCTAGAGAGGGTAGCGGGCCATGAATATTACTCGTTCCTTGATGGTTTTTCCGGGTATAATCAAATTGAGATTGACCTAGATGATCAAGAAAAAACCACCTTTACATGTCCTTTTGGCACCTTCGCTTATCGGAGAATGCCCTTTGGTCTATGTAATGCACCGGCCACTTTCCAACGGTGCATGCTAAGCATTTTTAGTGACATGGTGGAAAGGACTTTGGAAGTTTTTATGGATGACTTTACCGTCTATGGTAAGTCATTCGACAATTGCTTGACTAACCTGGAACAGGTTTTGGGAAAATGCGTGGAAAAACAATTGGTGTTGAATTGGGAAAAGTGCCATTTTATGGTTACCAAGGGAATTGTTTTGGGGCACATCATTTCGTCTGAAGGAATTGAAGTGGATAAAGCTAAAATCGATTTGATTGCTAAACTTCCTACGCCCAAGAATGTCAAAGATGTCCGATCATTTCTAGGACATGCTGGGTTTTATAGAAGGTTTATCAAGAACTTCAGTTCCATTTCCAAGCCAATGTGCAATCTGCTTCTCAAGGACGCACCGTTTGAGTGGAACGCCAAGTGCGAGGAAGCTTTCGTCTCTCTGAAGCATATGCTCACCACTGCACCGATTATGCAGGCACCGGATTGGAGCTTGCCATTCGAGCTCATGTGCGACGCAAGTGACTACGCGGTGGGAGCGGTTCTTGCTCAAAGGAAAGACAAGAAACCGGGTGTGATATACTATGCAAGTAGGACTTTGAATGATGCGCAAATGAATTACACCACGACAGAGAAAGAGCTCCTGGCAATTGTCTTCGCCTTGGACAAGTTTCGATCCTACTTGATAGGATCGCCCATCGTTGTCTTCACGGATCACGCGGCATTGAAGTACCTGTTCACAAAGAAGGATGCCAAGCCGCGACTTCTTAGATGGATACTCTTGTTGCAAGAATTTCATTTAAGCATCAAGGACAAAAAGGGAGTCGAGAACGTGGTGGCCGATCATCTATCTCGACTCACTTTCACGAACAACACCGAAGAAAGCCCGATCCAAGACTCGTTTCCGGATGAGCAATTGTTAGCAATCTCAACACTCCCATGGTATGCAGACATCGTGAATTATCTGGTGACCGACAAGATACCGAAGTCATGGGTTGCGCAAGACAGAAAAAGGTTCTTGAGGGAAGTGGGTCGATTTTACTGGGATGAACCGTACCTATTTAAATATTGTGCGGATCAGATCATCCGACGGTGCATCCCAGACGAAGAAGTGGAGAGAGTTCTGTCCTTCTGCCATTCCGAAGCTTGCGGAGGACACTTTTCAGCAAAGAAGACAACCGCTAAGATTTTGCAAAGCGGATTGTACTGGCCGTCGCTCTTCAAGGACGCACAACGCTTCTGCAAGGCATGTCAGAGATGCCAAATGCTTGGAGGGATCTCCAAGAGGAATATGATGCCTCTCAACCCAATTCTGATGATCGAAATCTTCGACTGTTGGGGCATCGACTTCATGGGACCTTTCCCATCATCCTACGGTAATCTTTACATTTTAGTTGCCGTAGATTACGTTTCAAAATGGGTAGAAGCCCAAGCGTGCAAGAAAAATGATCACAAAGTGGTGATCCGATTTCTGAAAGAACACATTCTTGCACGTTTTGGCACCCCCAAGGCAATAATAAGCGATGGCGGTACTCACTTTTGCAATAAACCGTTTCAATCATTAATGCAAAAGTACGGTGTAAATCACAAAGTATCGCTCGCTTATCATCCTCAAACTAATGGTCAAGCCGAGTTGGCAAATAGGGAGATCAAACAGATTCTAGAGAAAACGGTAAACCCGAACCGCAAAGATTGGTCGTTGAGACTGACCGATGCACTTTGGGCTTACCGTACTGCGTACAAAACAACTCTAGATATGTCTCCCTATCGTATAGTGTACGGAAAACCATGTCATTTGCCAGTAGAGTTGGAACACAAATCATACTGGGCAATTAAGATGGTTAAGTGCGATTTGACAAAAGCCGGGCTTGACCGTAAGTTGCAAATTAATGAAATTGAGGAGTTAAGAAGAGATGCTTATGATAATGCAAAAATAAGCAAGGAACGTGCCAAAATCTTTCATGATAAATCCATTTTGAGGAAAGAATTCAAACTTGGGCACAAAGTTCTTGTTTATGACACTCGGTTGCATCTCTTCCCCGGGAAGTTAAAGTCTCGTTGGATCGGCCCCTATGTTGTCCGTCAAGTATTTCCTTTTGGGGCTGTGAATGTTGAGGATCCCAAAACCGGCTACATTTTCAAGGTGAATGGACAACGTCTTAAGCCGTTTTTGGAATTCCCAGTTCGAGAGGAGTCCACCCCTCTCGAAGACCCGACTTATGCCTAAAGGCATGGGTCGATTTTGTAAATAATGTTTGTTTTTGTTAGTGTTTTTGAGTTTCAGGAATTGTCATCAAAGAGTCGGGCGTCATTAAGTCTGAACGGACCAAGTTGAGGGGAGAAATAAGGTGTTTTAGATCAAAGAAAGCAAAGAAATTTTTTTTGCTGGCAGATTGGTCCATGATCGATCATGCCCTACCCATGATCGATCATGGGTGAAAATTTTCTCAGGCAGCATAGAGCATGATCGATCATGTAATTCCATGATCGATCATGGAAGATGGAGCATTTGGTCAGAAGGCAGCATGATCGATCATGGAAATCCCATGATCGATCATTGTACAAAAGATCAACTGGGCAGAATGACCCATGATCGATCATGGGTATACCATGATCGATCATGGTCCCGTAATAAAACAGGGGCGCCGTTTCTAAAACCCCCATTTTGCACTTCCCCTTCTCCCAAATCTCTTCCAAACCTTAGCCCCCCCCCTTTTTTGATCCCAAACCTTCCCCAAACACCATTACCAACCTCCCCCACCTAGAATCAACCCTCAAATCTTCCAATTTCAAACCCCAATCATCAAACCCATCTCAAAAATCACCTTTTCCCTCTCTCATCACCATTTTCGAGCCCTAGCATCTCAAGGCTTCAAATTCCTCCTCTCCACCTCCTCTAAAGCATAGCACTCCTCCATTATGTCTTCCTCAAACCCTCCCACTAAGCCGCTTACCATTGAAGCCGCGAGAGGCGGCTATCGCGGATTTC
This sequence comes from Lonicera japonica, assembly GCA_021464415.1. NCBI lineage: Eukaryota > Viridiplantae > Streptophyta > Magnoliopsida > Dipsacales > Caprifoliaceae > Lonicera > Lonicera japonica. The sequence continues at coordinate 54,863,178 of CM038463.1, forward strand.
GGAGCCGTCAAGAATTTGAGTGGTGGAACTACGCCTTCAAAACGAGGACGGTAGTGATAGAGAGGCCGGTATTCATCGGTACGCTGGACGATTTCCCCCAGCGAGCAACGTTTGAGCAATATCCGGGGTGGATTAACTACTTGCGTCAACCAGGTACTCAATGTAATCTCACCATTTGTCGTGAATTTATTGCAAGTTTGATTCAAGTTCCCGATACACCATATACATATGTAGCTCATGTTCGAGGCAGAACGGTTCCGTTTAACCTCGAAGTTTTGACTGAGATTACGGGAATCTCAGCTTTGCCACCTAATGCTCATGACCTCCCCTATTCGGACACTACCAACTATTTAGAGCCGATGCCTAACGATCTAGCCACATTTCTAGCCGGTGAACCCAGAGAATGGATTGGGAACCAATTCGATAGGAGCCACATACGTGAGGGATTTAGAACTCTTTGGCTGGTAATTGCCAACGCTTTGGACCCAACTTCCCATACCCAGCACATTTACCCGTCTCAGGCTTATGTACTATACGCCATAGCAACGAACAAGCGCTGCTGCTTGTTGCGTCATATCATTGGGCGAATAGCGCGAATCATCGATTTGGTCGCCCACAATGAAACAATCAAATTTGGGTCGTTGATCACTAAGGTCTGTTTGCGAGCGGGGGTAATTGAGAGAGCCGACGATGAGAAGAAAATGCCTAGGGCACCGCTGAATAGGTCCACCCAAACTCGAGCCGCTGGTCAACTGAGGAACAGGCCGAGTTCTTCCACAGCCGCACCACAACAGGGTGATAGCGAAGAAGAAGGGGCTGAAGAAGCAGGAGCGGATGTTCCGGGTACATCAAGGCGTAGAAGAAGGGCAAGCTCTGGGCCTGTGGATGACAATAGGGAGTTCATTAGAGAGCAGTTTGAACAAATGACTGCCTTGATCCACACCGGATTCGCGGGTGTCAATGAGAGGGTGGAGATTATGATATCGCGACAGGACCGTCTTCAAGCAGAGATAGCAGCCCAAGTCGAGGCAAGAGTTGCAGAGCAGATGGCAGCTCAGCAGGAGTTCATACGCCAGCAGTTCGAGGCGTTGTACGGTCGATTCCCTCCACCCCCACCTCCCGACATGTGATGCGATTTGCCAAATCCTGAAAACTCTTTTATTAAGTTATATTTACGCTTAGCTTTATTTTATTTCTTTTTGGGTTGTATTAGAACTTTGACATGATGTTAACTTTAAAACTTGGTTTTAATGATTGAATGTTATGGTTTTTGTTTTTGAATTCTAATTCTAACCCGTTTTGTGAATAGTTTTTGTTTATGTCTTATTTTTGTCTCATGGGAAGCAAAGCCAAAGTAGCCCTTCCGTGCGTTGTTATTTATTCTCTTTTCATTGAGGACAATGTGTGTTTCAAGTTGAGGGGGGTACGTTATTTTGTGTTTATTTTGTTTGGCTTGCTATTGTTCATTTCCATGAGTAGTAGAATTTTTTTTGAGAAGTTTGAAAAGTGATGATTGATTGATTGACTTTGTTCAATGAAGACCATTGTTTCATTAGCTTTTGGCATGAATTCTTTGATCTAGATAGGAATTTGAATGGTAATCTAAATTGCCTTGCTCCACTTAGTCTCATATCCCGTTATATTCTCATGCTCCACATGCTAGATTGCTTCGGTTGTTTTCAATTCGGTAATAACACTTAGATTTATTTTCATTGAGAGAAGAGAAATTTTTGTCCAAAAATAATGGAAGCTCTTTCGAAAAGATCCTCCAATGAGAGGACAAAAGCATAGCACTTTGACAACTTGGATGACTTTTATCATAATATTGACTTAAAGCTTCACTTGACTAAATCTTAAGTCTCTTTGTCTAATATTATGGATGGGTATATGTTACCATATGGGAAAGGGTGAATAGCTTCCTTCAAGCTCCTATGAATGAGCAGTAATTTTGAAAAATTTCATAAGTGAGACCGCTGCCCCCCGTAGAGATGAAAACCGCCCTGAACTAATTTAGCAAAAATTTCCAAGAAAAGATAAAGAAAGTGCTTAAAATTGACAAATCTTGGAGTTTTTGTTTTTGAAAAAGTTCTCTCTTCCTTCTTGAATGTTTATGATTCTTTGTGTTTATATTGAATTGTTTGAATTGAAGTCTAGTATGTGAGCATTGGAGAATATGGGATTGTGTTCTAAAGGAGATAGGCGAATTATATGATCATTCAAAAGTCCGTCATTCTGGAAAATTGATAGTAATGCCTCTTGCTTTACAAATTGAAACTTGAAACTTCATTCTCATCGTTCATCATGATCAAACTTCTGATGTTTGTAGGTATCATTTCTGAAAACCTTCACTAGATGCAACTCGTCTTCTTTGGGAACTTAGAAGTTAACATTTTTTTTTTTTGTTTAGCATAGTGCTTTTGTAATTATATATTTTTGTCTTGCTAAGGGACTAGCAAGAGATAAGTTGAGGGGAGTTGATAAACGCATAATATTGTCGTGCATAAACTCTTTCCCAGAGTCGCATGACACGTTTGTTGCTTTAATTATGCCTAATTATCCACTTATCTCGAGATTAGTGTCTTGGCGAGTTTTGTATCTAACATCGTCCCGCTAGGTGTGCGTTTGTTGTGTTTCTATGTGTTTATAGGCATAGGATGCATTGGCCTTCGAATGATTGATCAAGCGCTAGTGAAAAGCTCGCAAAATGCTGATCTGAGGAATTTCCCAGAAGCATGATCGATCATGGGTATACCATGATCGATCATGGTATAAACTGGCAGTCAGGCAGAAGACCCCATGATCGATCATGGGTTGGCCATGATCGATCATGGCCCTGGCAACTTGGCCATTTCACACCCAAAATGGGCTATTTTAGTGGTTCAAGCTATTTTAGATATTTAGTTAGATATTTTTCTACCTTTTTATATATATATTATTTCTTTTACATAGAGAAGATATTATCTAGTTTTAGAAAGATTTGGAGAGTTCTAGAGAGAGGAGAGAGCTCACTTGTTGATTGTTCTTCATTTCTCCATTGTAAGTGCTTAATTTGTAAGAATGATTTCTTCTTCTATGATATTTGTTCTTGCATCTATTATGGAGTAGTCTATTTCTAAGGTTACGGAGGTTGATTGTGATATGATTTTTGGTGATTAATGGCTCAATCCATATCTAAAGTTTGATAAATATTTGTGAATCTTCTTCTTCTTCATCATATCTTCCATTATTTCAAGCTTTCTAGGTATTTTCATATTAAGTTAAGACTTTATATGCCTTGTATATTTAGTTCTTGGTTGTTAATGAGCATACAACATATTTCTATGGTTCTAGAAAGCTTGTAGTCCCTTTCCCCCATCCATGGAGTTTTTCCCTCTTCATAGAAATTATGAATAGTTCTTAAAACTCCATAGATGGATTTTAAATTTGTTTAGCTTATCTTTGATTCATTTATTGATATATTGAGTGCTTCTTACACTTTATGTGATACTTAGACTCTTTATGTTCTACCATATGTGATAAACGATGAGTTGACTAATTTATCCCATAAACTTTATTCCGTTTCATTGTTAGGATTCACTTTATAATTTTCATTCTTTAAATCATGAGATTACTACACTTGCTTTATGTTAAATCGTTTAATGATGAGTTTGTCATATCTATCTCGGATTAGCCTCATCGGGAATGGGTTGCCTTGCTTCACACCCGTAGCTAAGAGGTAGGAATGATAACCCCGTCTTTGGTGGAATGTCGTTTGTCTCTTTCTCGATATAGCTTCAACTCGGGAATGAGTCGCCTAGCGTCGCACCCTTTGCTATTGAGAGATACACCAACATTCCCCATATTTTGAGAAATCTTGTGTTATAATCTTTGTATGAGCTAGTGATCACCGTCTCTTTAATCATAACTAACCTCCAACTACCTTAGTGCTTTCTTATTAAATTTCACAACCATTTTACATTTACGTTGTTCGATAACCATTTCATCTTACAAGAATCAGAAAACACTTTAATCCGTAATCCATTCCATTCCTTTTCACTTATCCCTGTGGTTCGACACTCGGACTTCCGAGACTATATTACTACTTGACGAGCTTGCACTTGGGCTTTAACTCAACACACTATTTCGGTTGCGTCAAGTTTTTGGCGCCGTTGCCGGGGATTAAGGCAAAAGGCGAATTTCGGGTTTTGTACAAAAACCATTCTGTAAGTATTTCTCTCCATTTAATTAATTTATTTTTCTCCTTTATTTTTGTTTGATTTTGTAGAATTCCCGAGGAGCGATTCGACTCGTTGTCCAAGCCCATGCAAGGGCGACTGTTTGTCGACATTCGAATTAGCCCTCCCACATCTCCAAGAATGGCAAACCAAAATGTTAACGAGGATCTAGAGAGCGATAATGAAGGGGAAGGGGCCAACAATGTTCCTCCTGTTAGGACCATGAGAGACTACCTTCAACCGCCTCGGGCAACTTCAAACTCATGCATCGTGCTTCCTGCTGGCCAAGCCGGAGCGTTCTCTTTCAAACCTGGTATGCTTCAACATATCCCTTCTTTTCATGGTATGGAGTCGGAAAACCCATACTTGCATTTGAAAGACTTTGAAGAAGTCTGCTCCACATTTCGTGAGGCAAATGTTAACGAGGATGTCATGCGTTTAAAACTCTTTCCTTTCTCCCTAAAAGACAAAGGAAAAATTTGGTTAAATGCTCAAAGACCGCAATCAATTCGGTCTTGGCAAGAGCTTCAAGCGGAATTTATAAAAAAAATTTTCCCCGTTCATAGAACCAATGCTTTAAGAAGGGCGATATCAAATTTTTCACCAAAAGAACATGAAAGCTTTTATAAATGTTGGGATAGATACAAGGACCTTCTAAACGCATGCCCTCACCATGGTCACGAAACGTGGAGCCTTGTTAGTTTTTTCTATGAATCTCTCACCCCTGAGATGCGTACGTTTGTTGAGACCATGTGTAATGGTCAATTCTTGAGTAAGAATCCCGAGGAGGCTTTATTGTATTTTGATGAATTAGCGGAAGGTGCTCAAAATTGGAACACCTATTCCGAGGAACCCAAAGCAAAAACTCAAGGAAGGGGTGGGTTGTACCAAGTGTCCAATGAGGATGACATGGGGGCAAGGTTATTCCAATTGTCTAAAAAGGTAGAGGCAATGGAAGCAAGTAAGCTTAAGGAGGTCAATGTAGTATCCTCGAGTCAGTTGTGTGTCATTTGCGAAAATTCAGGACACACTACCGAGGATTGTCCTACCATTCCCGCTTTTCGGGAAGTCCTCAAAGATCCCGCCCAAGTCAATGTTTTGCACCAGTACAACCAAAATAGCAACCAAAATCGTAACCAAAATGATCCTTACTCTCAAAGGTACAATGAGGGATGGAAGAATCACCCCAATTTCAGTTGGGGAGGAAATCAAAGTCAGAACCACAACCAATATCATCAGAACCAAAGACAACAACAACCTCAAAACTCTTTTGTTCCACCTCAAAATCAAAACCCCAACCAAAACTTGGAAGCTTTGTTGAGGTCATTTGTGGACAAAACGGATCGTGATGTAGGTGAGTTAAAAACTCAAATGTCTAAACTCACCACCGCCCTAGCTACTCAAGAGAAGGGAAAATTCCCCTCTCAACCTTTAGTTAATCCTAGAGGGCAAGTTCAAGTCATAGAGGGAGGAGAGTCTAGCACCAAGATAGAAGAACTCAAATCTATCACGATCCTGAGAAGTGGAAAGGAGGTAGACAAGACTATTGTTCCTAAAACCCCCAAGGTGGCGGACATAGTTAAATCTACTAGTGTTAAGGAGTCGGAGGTTGAAAAAGTTGTGAGTGAAGAAAAGAAGATAGAGGAAGAGAGACGAGGGAAGGAGGATCTTGAAAAGATCAAAAATGGGATCAAAGTCCCATTTCCGGAGAGATTGAACCAACCGTCCAAGTCTAATACCGAGAATTTGGATGTCTTTAGGCAAGTGAAAATCAACATTCCATTGCTTGACGCGGTCAAGCAAATACCTTCGTACGCTAAGTTCCTCAAGGACTTATGTACTACCAAACGAAGGTTGAATGTCAAGAAAAAGGCCTTTATGGCGGAGCAAGTGAGCTCCCTCATGCAAGGCACGAGAGCCCCCAAGTTCAAAGACCCTGGTTGTCCCACAATTTCGTGTATCATAGGAAATTGTAGGATCAAGAATGCATTGTTAGATTTGGGAGCAAGTGTGAATGTGCTCCCATACTCGGTATATCAACAATTGGGGTTGGGTGAGTTGAAACCCACGAGGGTTACTATTCAATTAGCGGATCGATCCGTTAAGATCCCAAGAGGGATAGTCGAGGATGTGCTTGTCCAAGTCGACAAGTTTTATTTTCCGGTTGATTTCATCATCCTCGACATGCAACCTGTGTCAAATCCCACCAATGAGATTCCGGTCATTCTCGGACGACCATTTCTTGCTACTTCTAATGCCATAATAAATTGCAAGAATGGAATCGTGAAGTTAACATTTGGCAACATGACTCTAGAGCTAAACGTGTTCTCTTTGAGCAATCAAAGAGATGACGATGATAATGAGGAAAATGAACACGTGAACATGATAGAGTCATGTATCCAAGACCACTTTGTGGCAAATTTTGAATCGGAGTCAACGGAGGGTTATCTAACCACTTCCGATGAACCCGAGGATTGTATGCAAGTGTTTTCTTTGTCTGACAAACAGGTTGAATCTTCGGAGAGAGAGGAAAACACATCGTCGTCCACCAAAACGCACGAAGGAAAGATGGACCTTAAGCTATTGCCGAGCAACTTGAAGTATGCCTTTTTGGGAGCTTCAGACACTTACCCTGTCATCATCTCGTCCGAACTTTCGGATGACCAAGAGGTAAGGTTAGTCCATTTGCTTGGTAAATACAAAAAAGCTTTTGGGTGGACTCTGGCCGACCTTCAAGGCATAAGCCCTTTGATTTGTACACATAAAATTCACTTGGAGGATGGGGCAAAAACATCGAGACAATTTCAACGCCGGTTGAATCCTAACATGCAAGAAGTAGTTAGGAACGAGGTGTTGAAATTGTTGGATGCAAAGATCATCTATCCAATCTCGGATAGTAAATGGGTTAGTCCAACTCAAGTGGTACCAAAAAATCAGGTCTTACGGTAGTCAAGAACGAATCAAACGAGTTGATTCCGCAAAGAGTCACCACCGGGTGGCGAATGTGTATTGACTACCGTAAACTCAATGAGGCAACTCGTAAAGATCATTTCCCACTCCCCTTTTTGGACCAAACTCTAGAGAGGGTAGCGGGCCATGAATATTACTCGTTCCTTGATGGTTTTTCCGGGTATAATCAAATTGAGATTGACCTAGATGATCAAGAAAAAACCACCTTTACATGTCCTTTTGGCACCTTCACTTATCGGAGAATGCCCTTTGGTCTATGTAATGCACCGGCCACTTTCCAACGGTGCATGCTAAGCATTTTTAGTGACATGGTGGAAAGGACTTTGGAAGTTTTTATGGATGACTTTACCGTCTATGGTAAGTCATTCGACAATTGCTTGACTAACCTGGAACAGGTTTTGGGAAAATGCGTGGAAAAACAATTGGTGTTGAATTGGGAAAAGTGCCATTTTATGGTTACCAAGGGAATTGTTTTGGGGCACATCATTTCGTCTGAAGGAATTGAAGTGGATAAAGCTAAAATCGATTTGATTGCTAAACTTCCTACGCCCAAGAATGTCAAAGATGTCCGATCATTTCTAGGACATGCTGGGTTTTATAGAAGGTTTATCAAGAACTTCAGTTCCATTTCCAAGCCAATGTGCAATCTGCTTCTCAAGGACGCACCGTTTGAGTGGAACGCCAAGTGCGAGGAAGCTTTCGTCTCTCTGAAGCATATGCTCACCACTGCACCGATTATGCAGGCACCGGATTGGAGCTTGCCATTCGAGCTCATGTGCGACGCAAGTGACTACGCGGTGGGAGCGGTTCTTGGCTCAAAGGAAAGACAAGAAACCGGGTGTGATATACTATGCAAGTAGGACTTTGAATGATGCGCAAATGAATTACACCACGACAGAGAAAGAGCTCCTGGCAATTGTCTTCGCCTTGGACAAGTTTCGATCCTACTTGATAGGATCGCCCATCGTTGTCTTCACGGATCACGCGGCATTGAAGTACCTGTTCACAAAGAAGGATGCCAAGCCGCGACTTCTTAGATGGATACTCTTGTTGCAAGAATTTCATTTAAGCATCAAGGACAAAAAGGGAGTCGAGAACGTGGTGGCCGATCATCTATCTCGACTCACTTTCACGAACAACACCGAAGAAAGCCCGATCCAAGACTCGTTTCCGGATGAGCAATTGTTAGCAATCTCAACACTCCCATGGTATGCAGACATCGTGAATTATCTGGTGACCGACAAGATACCGAAGTCATGGGTTGCGCAAGACAGAAAAAGGTTCTTGAGGGAAGTGGGTCGATTTTACTGGGATGAACCGTACCTATTTAAATATTGTGCGGATCAGATCATCCGACGGTGCATCCCAGACGAAGAAGTGGAGAGAGTTCTGTCCTTCTGCCATTCCGAAGCTTGCGGAGGACACTTTTCAGCAAAGAAGACAACCGCTAAGATTTTGCAAAGCGGATTGTACTGGCCGTCGCTCTTCAAGGACGCACAACGCTTCTGCAAGGCATGTCAGAGATGCCAAATGCTTGGAGGGATCTCCAAGAGGAATATGATGCCTCTCAACCCAATTCTGATGATCGAAATCTTCGACTGTTGGGGCATCGACTTCATGGGACCTTTCCCATCATCCTACGGTAATCTTTACATTTTAGTTGCCGTAGATTACGTTTCAAAATGGGTAGAAGCCCAAGCGTGCAAGAAAAATGATCACAAAGTGGTGATCCGATTTCTGAAAGAACACATTCTTGCACGTTTTGGCACCCCCAAGGCAATAATAAGCGATGGCGGTACTCACTTTTGCAATAAACCGTTTCAATCATTAATGCAAAAGTACGGTGTAAATCACAAAGTATCGCTCGCTTATCATCCTCAAACTAATGGTCAAGCCGAGTTGGCAAATAGGGAGATCAAACAGATTCTAGAGAAAACGGTAAACCCGAACCGCAAAGATTGGTCGTTGAGACTGACCGATGCACTTTGGGCTTACCGTACTGCGTACAAAACAACTCTAGATATGTCTCCCTATCGTATAGTGTACGGAAAACCATGTCATTTGCCAGTAGAGTTGGAACACAAATCATACTGGGCAATTAAGATGGTTAAGTGCGATTTGACAAAAGCCGGGCTTGACCGTAAGTTGCAAATTAATGAAATTGAGGAGTTAAGAAGAGATGCTTATGATAATGCAAAAATAAGCAAGGAACGTGCCAAAATCTTTCATGATAAATCCATTTTGAGGAAAGAATTCAAACTTGGGCACAAAGTTCTTGTTTATGACACTCGGTTGCATCTCTTCCCCGGGAAGTTAAAGTCTCGTTGGATCGGCCCCTATGTTGTCCGTCAAGTATTTCCTTTTGGGGCTGTGAATGTTGAGGATCCCAAAACCGGCTACATTTTCAAGGTGAATGGACAACGTCTTAAGCCGTTTTTGGAATTCCCAGTTCGAGAGGAGTCCACCCCTCTCGAAGACCCGACTTATGCCTAAAGGCATGGGTCGATTTTGTAAATAATGTTTGTTTTTGTTAGTGTTTTTGAGTTTCAGGAATTGTCATCAAAGAGTCGGGCGTCATTAAGTCTGAACGGACCAAGTTGAGGGGAGAAATAAGGTGTTTTAGATCAAAGAAAGCAAAGAAATTTTTTTTGCTGGCAGATTGGTCCATGATCGATCATGCCCTACCCATGATCGATCATGGGTGAAAATTTTCTCAGGCAGCATAGAGCATGATCGATCATGTAATTCCATGATCGATCATGGAAGATGGAGCATTTGGTCAGAAGGCAGCATGATCGATCATGGAAATCCCATGATCGATCATTGTACAAAAGATCAACTGGGCAGAATGACCCATGATCGATCATGGGTATACCATGATCGATCATGGTCCCGTAATAAAACAGGGGCGCCGTTTCTAAAACCCCCATTTTGCACTTCCCCTTCTCCCAAATCTCTTCCAAACCTTAGCCCCCCCCTTTTTTGATCCCAAACCTTCCCCAAACACCATTACCAACCTCCCCCACCTAGAATCAACCCTCAAATCTTCCAATTTCAAACCCCAATCATCAAACCCATCTCAAAAATCACCTTTTCCCTCTCTCATCACCATTTTCGAGCCCTAGCATCTCAAGGCTTCAAATTCCTCCTCTCCACCTCCTCTAAAGCATAGCACTCCTCCATTATGTCTTCCTCAAACCCTCCCACTAAGCCGCTTACCATTGAAGCCGCGAGAGGCGGCTATCGCGGATTTCGGAGCCGTCAAGAATTTGAGTGGTGGAACTACGCCTTCAAAACGAGGACGGTAGTGATAGAGAGGCCGGTATTCATCGGTACGCTGGACGATTTCCCCCAGCGAGCAACGTTTGAGCAATATCCGGGGTGGATTAACTACTTGCGTCAACCAGGTACTCAATGTAATCTCACCATTTGTCGTGAATTTATTGCAAGTTTGATTCAAGTTCCCGATACACCATATACATATGTAGCTCATGTTCGAGGCAGAACGGTTCCGTTTAACCTCGAAGTTTTGACTGAGATTACGGGAATCTCAGCTTTGCCACCTAATGCTCATGACCTCCCCTATTCGGACACTACCAACTATTTAGAGCCGATGCCTAACGATCTAGCCACATTTCTAGCCGGTGAACCCAGAGAATGGATTGGGAACCAATTCGATAGGAGCCACATACGTGAGGGATTTAGAACTCTTTGGCTGGTAATTGCCAACGCTTTGGACCCAACTTCCCATACCCAGCACATTTACCCGTCTCAGGCTTATGTACTATACGCCATAGCAACGAACAAGCGCTGCTGCTTGTTGCGTCATATCATTGGGCGAATAGCGCGAATCATCGATTTGGTCGCCCACAATGAAACAATCAAATTTGGGTCGTTGATCACTAAGGTCTGTTTGCGAGCGGGGGTAATTGAGAGAGCCGACGATGAGAAGAAAATGCCTAGGGCACCGCTGAATAGGTCCACCCAAACTCGAGCCGCTGGTCAACTGAGGAACAGGCCGAGTTCTTCCACAGCCGCACCACAACAGGGTGATAGCGAAGAAGAAGGGGCTGAAGAAGCAGGAGCGGATGTTCCGGGTACATCAAGGCGTAGAAGAAGGGCAAGCTCTGGGCCTGTGGATGACAATAGGGAGTTCATTAGAGAGCAGTTTGAACAAATGACTGCCTTGATCCACACCGGATTCGCGGGTGTCAATGAGAGGGTGGAGATTATGATATCGCGACAGGACCGTCTTCAAGCAGAGATAGCAGCCCAAGTCGAGGCAAGAGTTGCAGAGCAGATGGCAGCTCAGCAGGAGTTCATACGCCAGCAGTTCGAGGCGTTGTACGGTCGATTCCCTCCACCCCCACCTCCCGACATGTGATGCGATTTGCCAAATCCTGAAAACTCTTTTATTAAGTTATATTTACGCTTAGCTTTATTTTATTTCTTTTTGGGTTGTATTAGAACTTTGACATGATGTTAACTTTAAAACTTGGTTTTAATGATTGAATGTTATGGTTTTTGTTTTTGAATTCTAATTCTAACCCGTTTTGTGAATAGTTTTTGTTTATGTCTTATTTTTGTCTCATGGGAAGCAAAGCCAAAGTAGCCCTTCCGTGCGTTGTTATTTATTCTCTTTTCATTGAGGACAATGTGTGTTTCAAGTTGAGGGGGGTACGTTATTTTGTGTTTATTTTGTTTGGCTTGCTATTGTTCATTTCCATGAGTAGTAGAATTTTTTTTGAGAAGTTTGAAAAGTGATGATTGATTGATTGACTTTGTTCAATGAAGACCATTGTTTCATTAGCTTTTGGCATGAATTCTTTGATCTAGATAGGAATTTGAATGGTAATCTAAATTGCCTTGCTCCACTTAGTCTCATATCCCGTTATATTCTCATGCTCCACATGCTAGATTGCTTCGGTTGTTTTCAATTCGGTAATAACACTTAGATTTATTTTCATTGAGAGAAGAGAAATTTTTGTCCAAAAATAATGGAAGCTCTTTCGAAAAGATCCTCCAATGAGAGGACAAAAGCATAGCACTTTGACAACTTGGATGACTTTTATCATAATATTGACTTAAAGCTTCACTTGACTAAATCTTAAGTCTCTTTGTCTAATATTATGGATGGGTATAGGTTACCATATGGGAAAGGGTGAATAGCTTCCTTCAAGCTCCTATGAATGAGCAGTAATTTTGAAAAATTTCATAAGTGAGATCGCTGCCCCCCGTAGAGATGAAAACCGCCCTGAACTAATTTAGCAAAAATTTCCAAGAAAAGATAAAGAAAGTGCTTAAAATTGACAAATCTTGGAGTTTTTGTTTTTGAAAAAGTTCTCTCTTCCTTCTTGAATGTTTATGATTCTTTGTGTTTATATTGAATTGTTTGAATTGAAGTCTAGTATGTGAGCATTGGAGAATATGGGATTGTGTTCTAAAGGAGATAGGCGAATTATATGATCATTCAAAAGTCCGTCATTCTAGAAAATTGATAGTAATGCCTCTTGCTTTACAAATTGAAACTTGAAACTTCATTCTCATCGTTCATCATGATCAAACTTCTGATGTTTGTAGGTATCATTTCTGAAAACCTTCACTAGATGCAACTCGTCTTCTTTGGGAACTTAGAAGTTAACATTTTTTTTTTTGTTTAGCATAGTGCTTTTGTAATTATATATTTTTGTCTTGCTAAGGGACTAGCAAGAGATAAGTTGAGGGGAGTTGATAAACGCATAATATTGTCGTGCATAAACTCTTTCCCAGAGTCGCATGACACGTTTGTTGCTTTAATTATGCCTAATTATCCACTTATCTCGAGATTAGTGTCTTGGCGAGTTTTGTATCTAACATCGTCCCGCTAGGTGTGCTTTTGTTGTGTTTCTATGTGTTTATAGGCATAGGATGCATTGGCCTTCGAATGATTGATCAAGCGCTAGTGAAAAGCTCGCAAAATGCTGATCTGAGGAATTTCCCAGAAGCATGATCGATCATGGGTATACCATGATCGATCATGGTATAAACTGGCAGTCAGGCAGAAGACCCCATGATCGATCATGGGTTGGCCATGATCGATCATGGCCCTGGCAACTTGGCCATTTCACACCCAAAATGGGTTATTTTAGTGGTTCAAGCTATTTTAGATATTTAGTTAGATATTTTTCTACCTTTTTATATATATATTATTTCTTTTACATAGAGAAGATATTATCTAGTTTTAGAAAGATTTGGAGAGTTCTAGAGAGAGGAGAGAGCTCACTTGTTGATTGTTCTTCATTTCTCCATTGTAAGTGCTTAATTTGTAAGAATGATTTCTTCTTCTATGATATTTGTTCTTGCATCTATTATGGAGTAGTCTATTTCTAAGGTTACGGAGGTTGATTGTGATATGATTTTTGGTGATTAATGGCTCAATCCATATCTAAAGTTTGATAAATATTTGTGAATCTTCTTCTTCTTCATCATATCTTCCATTATTTCAAGCTTTCTAGGTATTTTCATATTAAGTTAAGACTTTATATGCCTTGTATATTTAGTTCTTGGTTGTTAATGAGCATACAACATATTTCTATGGTTCTAGAAAGCTTGTAGTCCCTTTCCCCCATCCATGGAGTTTTTCCCTCTTCATAGAAATTATGAATAGTTCTTAAAACTCCATAGATGGATTTTAAATTTGTTTAGCTTATCTTTGATTCATTTATTGATATATTGAGTGCTTCTTACACTTTATGTGATACTTAGACTCTTTATGTTCTACCATATGTGATAAACGATGAGTTGACTAATTTATCCCATAAACTTTATTCCGTTTCATTGTTAGGATTCACTTTATAATTTTCATTCTTTAAATCATGAGATTACTACACTTGCTTTATGTTAAATCGTTTAATGATGAGTTTGTCATATCTATCTCGGATTAGCCTCATCGGGAATGGGTTGCCTTGCTTCACACCCGTAGCTAAGAGGTAGGAATGATAACCCCGTCTTTGGTGGAATGTCGTTTGTCTCTTTCTCGATATAGCTTCAACTCGGGAATGAGTCGCCTAGCGTCGCACCCTTTGCTATTGAGAGATACACCAACATTCCCCATATTTTGAGAAATCTTGTGTTATAATCTTTGTATGAGCTAGTGATCACCGTCTCTTTAATCATAACTAACCTCCAACTACCTTAGTGCTTTCTTATTAAATTTCACAACCATTTTACATTTACGTTGTTCAATAACCATTTCATCTTACAAGAATCAGAAAACACTTTAATCCGTAATCCATTCCATTCCTTTTCACTTATCCCTGTGGTTCGACACTCGGACTTCCGAGACTATATTACTACTTGACGAGCCTGCACTTGGGCTTTAACTCAACACACTATTTCGGTTGCGTCAATGACTTGATATATATGTAACGGACGAATCTCTATCAATCAAATCCTATTTCGAGCGTGATACGTTACAGCATCAATGCTTTTTTGGATTTTGACCCGCAAGAACTAATGCAATGTTACTTGTCTAAGGAACTAATGTATTATGAGACCTCTGCAATTCATGGCTTTACAAAACTAAAATTCGACCATTTGTGAGCTCTCTTGGGATGCATAAAAAGGAAGGTGCAAACAAATGAGTTATTTCCACACAATCTTTGGCTGTGGATTGCTTGATATATGGAACTAATATTGAGAGTAAAAACGGCCCTATTTTACATTTATTTAGTGCCAGGAAGTCAGCCACGGTCGAGAGTTACATGAGACGACCACTTAAGGGTGAAATAGAGATTTTGTTTTATCGTCCTTATTCCACCTAAGCACAACAAGACAACAACCATATGTCCAACATTAATGAAGGAACTTTATGTACCCAACTTGTATTCTTACTTGTAGTATATATGGACTAAAAATAAGAATGAGGTAGTAGCTCCCACTAATTTTCTGAAAAAAAAGTAAGTATGAAAATCCTTGATATATTTTTTAGAATATTCTATTGCATAAAATGAAGAGAGATTGCGATCAATCCCTGCTGATGCTCACTCATATTTTTCAATGCTTCTAGTTAATCTGCACTGAACGGCTCAACTATTTTTCACTTTTGTCAAAATTATCTCATCAAGTAATACACACACATATACGAAAAGACTCAAATAAGGGAATCCTTTACTCTAAGAACAATGAGGACCTTCCATCCCTATAATTAGCACAATTTCTCAAAATTTCATTAAAAAATTCAAAGCAGAATAGTCATAATGAAAAATAATATATATATATATATATATATGTATCTATGTATGTATGTTTATTTCCTATCTTATATTAAAATTTTAGATGGACATATTACCAATTTTAATTTAAATTGATTTTTTTAATAAAATCTAATAAGGATAATTTACGTATTATAAAAACAAAAATCTAGTATAGTTTAAAAACAACTTATGAAATAATAATGTAAACCACTTCTATACACTTGTGAATAAAAAGGTGAATTGGCAACATACGGAAATTAGAGGAGGGGACTGTAAGCCACGTGAAAACATGTGCCTCAAAATTGTCTTTTAACGCAAAATTTCATGCAAGAAAGGACAATCGTATAGAAGTTGGCGAGACAATAACTTTAATTTTTTGGCCTTTTTCGATATATATGTACTTTTACTCATTCTTTGTTTTTCAAGCTATTCATATATATATATATATACCTTTTTATTTTATTTTATTTTTTAAAGTTTAATATACACACCTAGGGCCGTGGCCAGGTTAAAAGGTTTGGGTTCACTTGACTCTACTAAGTGAAAGCAAAATGCAATTAGTATAAGTAAATTTTTGGGGTCATAAGAATTTTTGTGTATATTTAACCCTAATTGACACTAGTTAGTTTAGAGAAAATATCACTATGGGGTCAAACTTATGCATTTCCTTTGTTTTAAATTAAGAGTTACATTGACTTTCAAGATTTAAAAAAAGAAAAATAATTAAAATAATTAACAGTCAAATGGTTCAACTTATTTTTTATTGTGCGATTTCCTGCATTTTTGATCTAAGAATAAAATAAAACTCTTAATTTGATTCTATAATAAAAATTCAAATATTAATTTAAGACGTAGTGTGTGACCCTACTAACTATTTTTTTTGGCTACGCCACTGTGTACACCTTCAATCATTTTTATTCTTTAATCTATTTAGATATTTGTTATTACTTTTGCGTAAAACAAAAATCAAAATAGACTTTTCATGACCGTTTTATTTTACAAGAAAAAATAATAGCTTACTCCCTTTATTTCAACCGCCATACGAAAATTTTTTCATTTTTTATTTTGCTTCTTCAGTTTTTTTTTTCTACTTAAAGGTAGTTAGTTACTGCTCCAAGATTTGAACTTTGAAAAGTAGTTGTTTTTCATGTTTTGGCGAGTAAATGAACTTGAGGAATTTTTTCGAAAAGTTTAAACATTCCAAGAATGATGGTTTGAGATTTACTACGATAATTCTATGAATTACAGTTATAAAATCTTAAACCAACTATATTTATATATTAAGATAATTTTAAAAATACGAAGACAATCTCTACTTTCTACCGTTAAAAATACAATACATCTCTTTCTATTAAAAATAATAATAAACTAATTAAACAGCACTCAACTTGCTAGTCAATCTGACTCCGCTTCCACTCATCTGCACTACAAAAATAAGAAATGGGGGCATTACGTACTATGTACAGCAAAGAAAGTATCGTGACGTACAAATATTCACAATATCACCAATCCACTACACAAATTCAACAAAACACCACACAGCCACATAAACCGTTACTCTCGGTAATGTGTTAAAAAAATACCCGCCCCACCTTCACTCTCGGTAACATGCACCAATTAGTTCAACGATAATTTAGCCAACAACAATAAATACTGACAACCAATAAAGCCAAATAGTAAATAGCGAATTCAATCTGCACATGCAACAAATTCAAGGACAATACAACAGAAAGGACAACAAAAAATTATTTCAAGAATTTAAATGCGTGGTAGGTAGAACTCCTTACCTCAAAATATCACCATAAGAACTATAAAAGACCCCACTGCTTTGCTTCCTAAAACCTACGGACAACTCCAAATTTTCTCCTCTCAACAAAGTGGCTATATATATAGTATATACTTGATATAAGTTCATAAAACTCAAGACAAAAAGTACGACCAATTGCCACATGTTAAAAATCTAAAGAGGTAAATGACTAAGCTTTTTGCCCAACACCAACCAACTTACACGTTGTACACACTCACATACATATCTACAATATATATATATATATATAATTAATATATTTTTTATCCATGAAAATATGGAGCGTTACGGGGGCTATTCAAAAGACACTGTGACATATGTACGTCTACATATTAGTCATTAAACATGATTTATTAAAAGTACATTTTATACAAAATATATTATTAACTAATGCATTCGTGATAGATCGTCACATCCTTAAAACGTGTTTGTAAATTATGTCATCCGAAAATTATTGATGGAATTTCGAAACTTCTCAAGCCACTTCTTTCTTTGAATCTCTTAAGAAAATGACACGAGAGGTTGGGAATTTTGTGGCACCTTATAGTTTTTCTTCTTAATGTAACTTATACTATTAAAGGGTAGGTACTTATTGTAATGAATTAAAATATCCCATATCAGTAGTGTAATGGGAGTTGTATATATGTTGGTACAATGAACCTAAATCGCAACTTATTTAGACTAGCTATATACTTTGAGAGAATAAATATAGTATTAGAGTGGATCCAGGATTACTACCATGTGACGTGTGGATATTATGGGTCCTATCTGTGCGGCTGACGACTACTAAGAGCCAAAATTGTTTGTGTGAGATCCTAGCCTGACGAGGACGTTAGGGATTTTACGGAGGTAGATTATAATGACCAAAGTATTCCACTTCGATAAATTGTAAAGTTCTAGCAAAATATTTAAATATATATATATATATATATAATTCTTATGTAATAGCCCCCCCCCCCCCTCTCTGTCTCTCTCTCCTTTTGTTTTTTCTCTCTACACCTTGGGTGTAGATCTCAGGGAAAGCATGAGAATGGATCTTGTGTACAACTCGTTTGGGGTGAGTTGTGCTTTGGTTCTAATTTTGTGGGGATGCAGAGTGTTGAATTGGATTTGGTTTAGGCCAAAGAAGATAGAAAAGTGTTTGAGAAAGCAAGGCCTCAAAGGGAAATCTTATAGAGTATTATACGGAGACTCGAAGGAGAGCGCAATAATGGTGAAAGAAGCTAACTCTAAGCCTATCAATATCTTTGATGATATTGTGCCTCGTGTTATGCCTTTTCTCCATAAAACCATCAACGTATATGGTATCTCTCTAAATCTTTTACTCTTTCCATCTTAAATTAAGATTCTTTTGATTAAAAATCAGGAAAAGATTAAAAATATAATTGATTTTTGTAAGATGTTGAAAAAGGACATCAAGGATTTGGTAAGATAGTTCTATATGTCTTCTCTTAGTTTTAATGAATTTTTTTCGTTACCCGTCAACCAAATAATTTTATTCTATAGAAAATCAAAAAGTAATAGAACCTCCCACCAAATCACTCACATATTCTACCTAGCTCATAAAAATCAGTAGCTTTTCCGATCATTTTTCTACTTTTTTATAGTTGAACCACCCTGAGAGAGTTGTTTTATTTGTGGTGTCTCATGTTAAGAACCTCATTATTGTTCTGAACGTAAACAAGATACCAAACTAAAATAACGTTTCACATAAAAAAATTCACCTTTTTTTTTCTTTTTCTTTTTTTCTTTTAATGATTTCTCAAATTAAGGATCATATTATTTTCATGATGTCTCTGACTCAGGATCTCATTTCAGTTCTACTCTATTATTCTTAAGAGCATCCACAGTGTATATTCTAAAATTTAGGACAAACTTACCAATTGCTTAATTACTATGTTTCAAAGCTGGTCTACGCCGGAAATAACAAAAATATACCATACGAGTCTCCCACACTCGTATGTTTTTTTTTTAAAAAAAAAAGAAAAAAAATTTGAAAAAAATGCCATACAACAACACTCTACCCGTATGGTTGTTTTTTTTTTAATTGAAAAAATTGCCATACAAGGCAACTCTACCCGTATGGGTTTTTTTCATGTAAAAATAAATAAATAATAATGGCTATACGAGTGAACTAAATCCGTATGGAGTGATACGAGTGACTGCTACTCGAATGACTAAAATTTAAGCAAAGGGTAACTTTACCTGTTCTCTACCCTACCTTCCTAATTTTTATCTGTTTAGTTGCTCCGTTGTGAAGAAGGGTAGGGTAAATTTATCAATTTACCCTATCCAATGTGGATGCTCTAAGTGATATTGTGAAGTTGACGAGGAAATCTTAATTTGAGACTTACTAAGTTTTCAAATGATCAATTGAGGAATCTTCTTGCTATTTGTGGTTTATTTGATTTTCTTTTTCTTCTTATTTGGGAAATTGTGTAGGTAAAGCTTCGTTCATATGGTTTGGCTGGACACCAAGGGTGCTGATCATGGACACTAATCTTATAAAAGAAGTCTTTCTAAAGATTCATAGTTTTCAAAAGCAAAAAACAAGTCCCTTAGTGAAGTTGTTCATAAATGGATTAGCAATCTATGAGGGGGAAGTTTGGGAGAAACATAGAAAAATCATCAACCCTGCTTTCCATCAAGAAAAATTGAAGGTATATTATTAATTGGATCCGATCCCTCAGCTCTCACACTCCCTCTTCTTTCACTTCTTTCATTTTAATATAATTAAAAAGCTTAAATTTAATATTTATTTAATTTATTTTCTTAGCATTGTTCTAGATCAACCATCTCTTCCAATTTATTAGAAAAAGTGATTTGTTTAATTTTTGTTCTTATGTAAATGTGTGAATAGCATATGCTTCCGGCATTTTACTTGAGTTGCAGTGAGATGGTGAATAAATGGGAGAAGTTGGTCTCGACAAAGGGGTCATGTGAGTTTGACGTTTGGCCCTATATAGAAACCTTTACGAGTGATGTAATATCGCGTACCTCGTTTGGCAGTAGCTATGAAGAAGGGAAAATGATATTTGAACATCAGAAAGAACTCGCTGAGCTTGTGGGTCAGGTTTCACAGTCAGTATACATTCCAGGATGGAGGTAAATCATTGCACCATCAAGTTCTTGAATATTCATTTGTCTGTTTGGTTGAAATGAATAATAATTAGTATGTTTCTCCATTAGTTTCATTTTTGTGAGTTATATAATTTAACATTTTTAGTCATTCACAATTAATAAAATAGACGCATAGTGGTTAACCTATGCAGAGGCGAGGGGGCAGCCAGCCTCCCTAAAAATTTGGGTTTTTGGTACCTATATATGACTTTTATTTATTTGCAGATGTGATGTGTGTGGTACTCAAACATAGTTTGAGGAGAAAAGTTTAAAAATATACAAAGTTGGTTTGGTGGCCGGTTAAGGATGAGTTTAAACCTTTTTATTAACTAGGATTCAAATTCTGTAACAAACAAGTTTGAGCATTTTTTATTTTTATTTTTCCAAAAGTGCTCAGACTTGAAACACAAAGCTTCAAGTCATTACAAGGTTTGATGTTAAGATTTGGGCGCTGTGAATAATTAAATATTAATGTTGAGATTTGATTTGAATTTTTAATCCTTGTTTAATCTCAGAAAAGCAATAGCTGAAAAAATAGATGGTAACTAAGTACACTAGCTCCTCAACACTTCCACAAATAAGTTGACCGGAAATATCTATGATCTTTCCCAAATTCTTCCATTTGTCTCGACTCCTCAACCTGTCCTCGCGCATAAACCGACTAAAAATTAAAACTATATTTAGGGTTGCACCTTAAGCCAAACAATATTTTATACCATTGAACCGCAGGGTAATTAGAGCATCTAATAGCATTCCAGGCTGATCTCACAACGAATTTCCTACGTGGGTTAACACCCTTTCTACTCCATCTTTCATATATATAGAGACTAGGTTGTTAGGTAGGTTTAGCTTCATGAATTACGAGAAGCTCTCGAGAGACTGCCAAAGGTATGTTCCAATTAACCATCAGCATTCAAGATATTGAACAACTCTAGCCCCATGTTCAATAACAGCATCATAAATAAACAGTCACAAACCTTTAGAAATTGAATATTAAGACTCCGCAATTTCAACAGCTTTCTCCAAGTCCATGATCCATCACTGAACAAACATAATTCGAAGAAATCTGTTCAAGTTTACCGCCATTATTAAGCCAAAGACTTTCGTTCTTGCAAGCTCTATCCTATACAAGTCTCAATATCGTAGAAGCTATATTTTAATTATACACCATTCTCATGATGCCTATACCCCCTCCTAAGGGCAACACATTTTATCAAATAAGTTTTAGCCCCAGTTTTCTTCAAATTATAAATTAGTTCTAGACCACATGAACCTAGCTCCTCATACTGTCATCAATATCCTTGTTACATGCTTAGGGGAGGACACTAACCACTGAAATTGTCATCTGCAGTCTGCACTGTACCCGTTTTGCTCTAATTTATTATCACATTTATGTAGTCACAACTTCTATGAGGGGTGCTTCTAGCTACCTAACTTGCAGCTCCTTAATTAATCTCCGGCCACTCCCACACAAGTACTCAACTCCTGGTTAACACCACTAGGAACAACAACTACAAACATACCTCCGTCCCAAATTGCTGGCCCTTTTTGGGAAATCGAAAGGACCCAACATCATTATTGTACTTTTTGCTTAATTTACATTGACTTTCCCTTTTTCCCCTTTTCTTTATTCTAAACTTTTTCTTGAAAAGTGAAAGTGCAAAAGAGCAAAATATGTATGTATTTATCTTTTTTGGAAAGTGGATATTTATTTTGGGACATCTAAAAATGGAAAGAGGGACTAGCAATTTGGGATGGAGTGAGTACTATTTAGTAGGTTTGAGTTCACATAGATAAAATCCCCAATAGCGTGCTTAATAAGGTCCAAAGATCTATGATTAGCCCCATGAAGATCAAAAGGAACACCAACAAAAAAATACATGTAACATTTGGGGATGAATAACAAACTCATAATGTGTTGAACTTGAGCTTCAAGCAAATTTAGAGGCTAGCTCCATGAGTAGAATGATGAGATAGAGGGATATTGGTGCTGCATTCTTTAAGGTTCCCATTTGTATCGATGAACAAGTAGGTGTAGTGTGCATCACATAAGCCACTACTACATCACTTAATGAAAGGAAAATTCACGTTAATTAATGTTGCCGTTTTGAACCTGTTCCTGAGTTTTCCTCCAAATTGCAAGTTGTAATTACTTCAAGATTATTTTGTAGATTAATTTTGTTTTATATATGGTTAGGTATTTACCAACTAAGAATAACAAAAGGATGAGGAAACTTGCCCATGAAATTAAATTCTTGATCAGGAGTATAATTGACAACAAAATGAAGACAATGAAGCATGGTGAAGGTCGCAATGAAGACTTATTGGGCATATTATTGGAATCAAATTTCAAAGAAATCCAACCTCATGAAAACGAGAGTGATGCATTGAGCATTAGCGAAGTTATCGAAGAGTGCAAGCAATTCTATTTTGCGGGGCAAGCAACTACTTCATTATTGCTTGTATGGACAATGTTTTTATTGAGCATTCATCCAGATTGGCAAGAACGTGCTAGAGAAGAGGTCATGCAAGTATTTGGAAATGGAAAGCCGGATTTTGAGGGTTTAAATCGTCTAAAAATTGTAAGTAACTTCGCATCTATTAAATTTATTTTTTCATTTTTTCCTAATACCTTTGGTATTTTACACTAATCACACCTGATATAGATAAATATATGTTCATATACAGAAATGCTTTGGTAGGGGATTTACTTACTTACTTTAAGAACAATAAGGACCGCCCGTTTCGATAAGTAATGAATTAATCTTTTGGTGAAACTTTGTGGACATGATCTCTAGAATGTGTTGATCTTCTCCACCAAATTTCACAAAAAAAATAAAATGAAAGAATCACTCAATTTAAAAGTTGGTAACATGATCATATAAAATTTCAATGGATGAAAATAAACATATATGTCACATTTAATGAAAAAATTCATCCTTTACCCCTCGAAATGAACGGGGTACTTATTGTTTCTAAGTTATGTCGTCATTCCATTACGAAAGCATTTTTTGTGTATATATATACATTGCTCCCTGGGCCTGAAACTACTTGGTAGATAGTAAAACTACCACTTGTGTAGCTCAATTGCATTTTATTAATAAATTTAACTCTTATACCTTAACTAGATATTTTTTAAGATAAAAAAAGGAAGTGAAACCACTTTAAATGTTCACTTTTTATACTCGACTTTTTCTTGTCTCAAATTCAACCGTACGTACTTTTTATCATAACTTATCAAGGATATTTTTTATAATTTAAATTTGCACGTTTTTGGCATGTAATTACAATGATCCTTCAAATATGATTATACCAACTATACACTTTTTTTTTTTTTTAAAATTAAGGGAGGTCTAAGTCTCTCCCTTAATCCTACAAATAAAGAAAAACCCTCCCCTCCCACCCCATGAGTCGAACCCTTGACCTCAAGTCAAGGGTGGAGGTTGCCTACCACTGGGTCAACCACTCTCCTCACTTTAACATAACATTGGACATAGAATACCAAACTAAAAAATTTAGCTAGTTTTACTGTATTTTACGGGTTTTTTTTTAAATTTATATACATACCATATATAACTGTATGTAGTGATCGGCTTTTATCCTGAATCTCTAAAAAACAATTTCTAAAAAACAATTTGGTTACAGGTTAGTATGATTTTGCATGAAGTTTTAAGGTTATACCCACCTTCAGTCATAATCCTTCGAAATGTTGAAAATGAAACCATCTTAGGAGAAATATCGCTGCCACCAGGGGTGCAGGTCATGATACCAACAATGCTACTTCACCGCGATCAGGAAATATGGGGTGATGATGCTAAGGAGTTTAATCCGGAGAGATTTTCTGAAGGTGTGTCCAAGGCAACAAAGGGGCGAATCGCATTTTTCCCATTTGGATGGGGATCGCGAATATGCATTGGGCTGAACTTTGCAATGCTTGAAGCGAAAATGGCTATGGCTATGATTTTACAAAGATTTTCTTTTGAGCTTTCATCAACATATGTCCATGCTCCCCATACTTCTGTATTACTTGAACCCCAATATGGTGTTCAATTGATTCTGCACACATTAAACTAGTAGTCTTAGTTTCACATCTTAACTTTCATGTAATTTGGGAGCAAGCAAATCATTAATTCGTGATGACTTTCTCCTTGTCTTCTAAAATTTACATAATTATTGATTTGTTCTTAGTTTGAGGCGATAAAAGATCCTACTATTCCCATCTATTTCGATCGTTTCTATACAATAAAGGGAAATTATTTATTTTCCAGAAGCATTTGTTGCATCTCAATCATATTGCATATACCCAAATTCTCATTGATGTACAAGTAAATCCAATACATTGGGGAGGCAATTTGATGAAACTTTCAAATGATTTGTTCCTTGCATTCAAGTACTTCCAATGTTGAATTGCATGGCGCGCGTGATGAGTCATTAAAACAGGCCATTTCGCTAACTGTAACATTACTTAATACAGCGAGTTACATAAGATATGTTAGTGTAGTCTTGGTGCCGAGACGTATATTTGAAACGAAACTAATAGTAAAATTACCCACCTAATATTACTACCGTATTTGTTTAAAAGTTTTTAACCCTGTCAGGATCACGAATATGAGTTTCGTATAGAGGTTTGACAGCAATAACAATTGTTTTGAGGAGCTAATTCTTTTAGTTTTTTGTGATCATGCATGTTTTTTCCTTGCTTTCAATTGGGATACATATAGACCAGGAAATTGATATCATCTCTTCTTGTGAGTTACAAATATAGTAACACTAATTTTTTAAAAGATTTAGTCATGGTCCAATAAAATGAAAACAAAAAAATCTTTTACTTATATGTTCTTTTGTTTTTCTAGTTTAAAATAAATGAAAACAAAAAAATAATTTTTTTCCAGTATTTTCTCTTGTAAGATGCTCTTTTTTCTTGTTCCTATTTAATTTTCGTAAGGCTGATTTTAAATGCTCCCCTTTAATTAATCTTTTCAACCCACCTAAAATTTGAATTTGAGCAATTTAACCCTAAACCTAACTTGTAAACTCACCCCCATCACTTTTACACTTGTAGCTAACGTTGGTTCCATTTTTTTTCCATTTTATTTTTATTCAATTTTTCTTCACACATTTTCTTCTCTTCATAAATTTTCTCACTTTTTATTAATGAAAATATACAAGAATCGAGATTCCAAAATCTCAAATCAAATACAAAGTTTTAGTGTAATTTTTTTATTATTCTCAGCATGTATTTTACAATACAATTCTAAGTCCATTGTAATAGGGAGAAAATATGAATAATCCTTTTTCATGTTAAACTATTTTTTTTAATAGGTAAAAGTTAAATTGTAACCAAGGGTTGTAAATTTTTTTGGCACTGAATAGTTTGTCCATCAAATTAATTCCACAATTATTATTGTGGTTCTGTGTTATTAGAAATTATGTTGTAATATTAATTCCTTGCAACATGAGCATTTACTTATCATTATATGTTTCGGCCACAAAAATTATGAATTATTTTGCAATTAAAATTTTTTGTGAATATTTTAGTTACCAACAAAGTTTTTTGTCACTAAACATCCCCCATATATATGGAGTCATACAGGTTTCAATACTCACCCCACTAAGGGGGTGAGTTGAAAGATTTTTATAAAATTTAATAGGATGACAAGAAAGTTCTCTCAAATTGGAATGAGAAGCATGATTTAGTGGGTGCATTTAAAATCACCCTTTTCGCAATTCCTTTAAATTCTTTTAATAAACTCTAAAGTGTTTTTCTCACCATTTCATCTTGACCTAGATATGTCTACACGATCCAGGTCCGAAACAACATGAAGTGAACCATGGCTCATAGTTCGGCCTCAATAAAGAAAGTCTACACCAATTGGACCGAGTACATGGCCAAACTAATTAGGCCCAAAGTCATTAGCCCAGCAGCTAAGCCCGAGATATGGGCTTATTCCGAAGGCTATGACCAAGTTAGATGAATTGAAAGGATAACTAAGAAATGTCATACACAATTAAGCAACTACACAAGATAAAGTTAACGAATTTATTCTCACAATTATCCTACTAGCTGATAGACTTGCAGTTGTGTTAATTACAACTCTAGGATGTTTTTCTTTACCTACTAGATCAACCCTAGATCATTTGAAATCCATTTCCGGAACCTTACTAGATCATCCGTCTCCATTTTCGTAGGGCACCCCTAAAAGAGAAGAATAACAGTGACTGTGAATAAGATATCTTTTAGATCAAATCACGTTACTTCCATGTAAAAGGGTAGAACTTTATTGATGAAGAGAAGTCCAGAACTCAACACACAATTACCTTCATACCAACATATGGAACAAACCTCCTTTGATCTACCCCTCTCAAACTTGAGCTAAACCCTAGCCAAGAACCGTAACAAGAAACTCTCGCAAGAAATCCCTTTTGTGAGATACCAAACCCTGTTTTTCTCTCTCTGCACTCAACTACGAGTTGTACAATAAAATAGAATAAGACCTATTTACTTATATAATTAATAAAGTCGAAATAATGGGCTTGGACTACATCCCCACAGTGTACCAGTATGACTCTAAACTGGCGCATATTGATATGCCACTTGACAAAGCTACTCCTGCTGAAACAGACGATACACGTGATTCTCAAGTCATTCTTTATAATAAGCAAATATTATAAGTGAGAATCTAACTGCTGATGTAGCCCAACCAATGAAGAAAAAATGCTAACAAAAGCATACATATCACCCGCACCAGTACACATCTCGTGACTATCAAACTTTTGAACCTCTATTACTCCGCGTACCATTATCCGTTCTTGGAGTGTAGTATTGGTACGCCACTCAACAGATGATGAGCCAAACACGATACAATTAAAAATAAATAAATGGTCAAGATCATTCGATAGTATAAATATAAAAAAATATTGAAAACAGTAGTAATTTATAAGTACGAAAATCCTTGATATTATGTAGAATATACTATCATATAAAACGAAGAGAGATTTCGATCATTTGATGTTGATGCTCACTTGTATTTGAAAGAGATTTCGATCAATTACTGTTGATGCTCACTCGTATTTTTCAATGCTTACTTCTAATTAATCTCTACTCCAGTTAACACAGCTCGACCATTTTTCACTTTTATCAATTATCGATCTCCTCAAGTAATCCAGGCATACTCACATGTATATATAGAAAGACTCATGTAAGGGCATCCTTTACAAGAAGAACAATGAGGACCGTCTATTTCGAGAGTAAATTGATGAAATTTTCTTTTAAAACTTGGTGGAGATGATCTCTATAATTAACAAAATCTCCCCAAACTTTTATTAAAAAATTCAAATCAGAGTAGATGTAATGAAATATGATTTATGTGTTTATTTCCGTCTATTGAAATTTTATATCATTATATTGCCAACTTTTAAATTGAGTTTTTATTAAATTTGATTGATTTGATTTACGCATTATAAAGACTATCTCCATAAAATTTTGTGAAAAAAAATTATTTATTTAACTTTCTAAATGAACCGTACTCATTGTTCTCAAAATATCATATATTTTTTATAATAGTCTAGTGTAGTTTTAAGAACAAATTATAAAATAATGATGTAATTAAACCACTCACTCACATTTGGAATTAATTTGCATTTTTACAGTGGGTTGTTATTTCTATATACCCCCAAATGTGTCACAAATACTCCTTCAATAATTTAACTAAAAACACATCTCAACACCCACTTATTTCTCACAAACACTTTTGATCTTAGGCGAATGTTTAGCAACACACTCTCCACACTCGGACCGAGTTTATATAAATGAATTCACATCTCATTAGGCACTCAACACTCCATTACCCTTATATTATGTTAGTTATTATCATTAAACAGGTCTTAAGATGTACTAATAATAATAAATTTACTATAAAAAATATTAGTGACAAAAAAAATATTTATAACAAATATAAAAAGCGTAAATAATACCGCTCTTTCTGTACTCTTATTATGTTTAAAAGGTGAATTAGCAACATACAGAAAATGGAGAACCAGTGGACCGTAAGGCATGTGAAAGCACGTGCCTAAAAATTGTCTGTTAACGCAAAATTTCATGCAAGAAGGACAATCGTATAGAAGTTGGTGAGACAATTACTTTAATTTTTTTAATTTTTTTCTTTTGGCCCTTTTCAATATATATGTACTCTTACCCACTCTTTCGTTTTCAAGCTCTACGTATCTATTTGTAACTGTTTTTGTTTGTTTTCCCTCCTTGGCCTACAAATTTTCATATACACATCTTCACTCCTTTTTATCCTTTGATCTCTTTGGATATTTATTAATATTTATTATTACTTTTGAGCAAAAAAAAACAAAATTTAGTGAATAATTGAAACAGACTTGTCATGACAATTTTATTTTACAGGAAAAAATTAAACTTTACTCCTCTTATTTCAACCGCTGTGTAAAACTATGATTGATTTTTGAATTGTTTGTTTTGCCTTTATAAATTTTTCAGCTAAAAATAGTAAATGATTACACTAAAATTTTAGCTTGAACATCGAGCATTATTTTTCATGTTTTGGCAAGTAAATGAACTTGAGGAATTTTTTCGAAAATTTGAAAGATTTCAAGAATGATGGTTTGAAATTTACTACCATATTCTATGAGAACACACGTTGGAGGTGTGACGCCATGGTTCTACGGGGGTCGAAAATGAATTACAATTATAAAATCTCGAACCAACTACATTTATATATTAAGATAATTTTGAAAATACAAATACAGTGTTTACTCTTCACAATTAAAAATACAGACATATCTCTCTTTATCAAAATGAATAATAAACTATTTAAATCAAACCCGATCTACTAGTCAATCTGACTCCGCTTCCGCTCATTTGCACCATAAAAATAGAAAAGGGGCGGTACGTAATATGTAAGAAATAAGCTTCGTAACCGAATATTTTATTAACTATAAAATATTCACAATACCGCCAATCTACAACACAAATTACACAAACCACCATACAACCTAATACACCGATCACTTTCGGTAACATGTTAAGAAATACCCGTGCTGGAAAATAAATTTAACCATGCAAAAATCAATTTTAGCTAACAATAATAAATACCGATAATCAATAAAGCCAAACAATATATACTAAATTCAATTAACACAACAGATTTAATAAGAATGCAACTAACATAACAACAAAAAAAAAAATTAATTTGAAATATATTTGAAATATAATTCCTTACCTCAAATATCACCATAAGAACTATCCCCCACCGCTTGCTTCATAAAACCGACGCACAACTCAAGACAACTCCATATTTTTCCCATATCCAACAAAGTGGCTATATTCTTAATACTCCCTCAGTCCCAAATTGCTGGTCCCTCTTTCCTTTTTTGGATATCGCAAAATAAATGTTCACTTTTCATAAAATATAAATACATACCTATTTTGTCTTTTTGTACTTTCACATTTCAAGTAAAAGTTTTGAATAAAAAAAATGGCAAAAAGGGAAAGTCAATTTAAATTAAGCAAAAAGTGTAATAATGATATTGGGTTCTTAATAACTTGGATTCCCCAAAAGGGATCAGCAATTTAGGACGGATGGAGTATAAGTTAATAAAAGTCAAGACAAAAAGTAGGACCCATTGCCGCATGTTAAAAATCTAAAGATGTAAATGACTAAGCTTTTACCCAACATCAACCAACTTACACGTTTGCACATATCTACAATATATATATATATATATATATAATTAATATATTTTTTATCCATGAAAATATGAAATGTTACCGGGACACATTCAAAATATACTGTGGCATATGTCTAATATACTAATCATTAAACACAATCTATTAAAAGTATTTTTTGTACAAAATTTAATGTTTACAGATGCATTAGTGTTAGATCATCCATCCTCTAATTAAACATGCATGTTCGTAAACTATATCACCCGTGCTGGAATTTCAAAACTTCTCAAGCCTCTTCATTTTTGAAACACTCAATAAATTCACATGAGAGGATGGGAATTTTGTGGCACCTCCTAGTTTTTCTTCTTAATGTAACTTGTACTATTAAAGAGTAGGTGTTTCTTGTAATGAACTAAAATATCTCACATCAATAGTATAATGAAAGTGTTATATATGTTCATACAATAAACTTAAATTACAACTTGTACTAGTTATTTTGGGGAAGAATCTGAATGATTATATATTGTTTCATAGTAGACCCAGGATGACTACCACGTGATGTGTGGATATTATGAGTCGTATATGTACGTGCGGCTGTCAGCTAGCAAGAGCCCGGAATGTTTGTTTGTGACCCCAACTTGATGAGGATGTCAAAAATTTTACTGGAGGAGATTATTATGACCAAAGTTTCCCACATCGTGATAAGCGCATAATATTCTCATGCTTAAGTTCTTTTCCAGAGCCGCTTGACGCGTTTGTTGTTCTAATTCTGCCTAATTATGCACTTATTTCGAGATTAGTGTCTTAGCGAGTTTTGTATCTAATATTGTCCCGCTAAGTGTGCTTTTGTTGTGTTTATAGGCATATGATGCAATGGCCTTCGAGAAATTGATCAAATGCTAGCCAAAAGCTTGAAAAAAGTGCTGATTTAAAGAATTTCCAAAAGCATGATCGATCATGGTACAAAAATCAAACAGCCAGAGCACCCCATGATCGATCATGGGTCTAGCGAGGACAGCCACAAACTACTACTTTTAGCCTTTTTTTTGGGATTTTTGTCTAGAGATATTTTCTCTTGTTTATTTATTAGTTTTTATACATCTTTGGCTAGTTTTTAGTCTAAGGGAAGTAGGTAAAGATGATATTCGTATTTTGATACACATAGAAGTTCTAGAGAGAAGGGGGAGCAAAAAGTATATATTTCCTTCATTTTCTCTTGTAAGTTCTTGATTGTAGGAATGATTTATTCTTCTATAATATTTGTTTTTGCATTTATTATGGAGTAGTTTACTACTAAAGTTACGGAGGTGAATCGCAAAATGATTTTCTGTAGTTAATTTTTCAATCCATGTTTAAAGTTTGTTAAATAATTGTGAATCATTTTCCTTTTCAAATCCTTCATTCTTTAAGCTTTCTAGGTATTTTCATTTAAAAGATTAGACTTTTCATGCCTTGTATGTTTAGTGCTTGTTGATTAATAAAAATACAACATATTTATATGGTTCTAAAAAGCTTGTAGCTCATTCCCCCAATCTATGGATTTTTGTTCCTTTTTGTAGAGATTACGAGGAGTCCTTAAATTCCATAGATGATTTATGAATTTGTTAATTTAGTCTTTGAATTACTTAATGATATTTTAAGTGCTTAGTACACTTTACGTAATATTTAGAGTTATCATAACATTCCCCACTTTTAAGAATATTGTGTTAAAATCTATGTATGAGATTGCAATTACCGTCTATTGTATCGCAAGCAACTTCCAAATACCTTAGTGCTTTCTTACTAATTTTCACAATCGTTTTTACATTTCCGTTATTTCACAGCCAATCCAACTTACAAAACTAGAAAAACCGTATAATCTGTAATCCATTCCATTCCTTTTCAACTATCTCTGTGGTTCAACACTCGGACTTCCAAGAATATATTACAACTTGACGCACCTGCACTTGGACTACCACAATGCGATATTTTATCGGCGTTAAGTTTTGGACGCTGTTGCGGGGGGATAAGGCAAAAAGAGGATTTCGAGTTTTGTATAAAGCCATTTTGTAAGTATCTCTCAATTTAATTAATTTATTTTTCTCTCTTATTCTTATTTTATTTTTGTAGAGTTTTCGAGAAGCAATTTGAATAGTTGTTCAAGCCCATGCAAGGGCAATTGTTCGTGGACATTCGAATTAGCCCTCCTTCGTCACCAAGAATGGCAAATCAAGGTAGAGCAGCGGACCACGAGAGCAATAAGGAAGGGGAAGGTGCAAATAATGTTCTTCCGGTTAGGACAATGAGGGATTATCTTCAACCCCTTCGTGCGACTTCCAACTCATGCATCGTGCTTCCTACCAGTCAAGTGGGTGCCTTCTCTTTTAAACCGGGTATGCTTCAACATATCCCTTCTTTTCATGGTATGGAGTTTGAAACCCCATACTTACACTTGAAAGACTTTAAAGAAGTATGTTCCACATTTCGTGAGGTAAACATTGACGAGAATGTCATGCGATTAAAACTCTTTCCTTTCTCCTTTAAAGTTAAAAGAAAAATTTGGCTAAACGCTCAAAGACCGCAATCAATTCGGTATTGGCAAGAGCTTCAAGCGGAGTTTTTTAAAAAATTCTTTCCCGTTCATCGAACCAATGCTTTAAGAAGGGCAATATCCATTTTTTTGACAAAACATAACGAAACCTTCTACAAGTGTTAGAAAAGATACAAAGAGCTTTTAAACGCATGCCCTCACCATGGTCACGAAACTTGGAGCCTTCTCAGTTTTTTATATGAATCTCTCACCCCTAAAATGAGTACTTTTGTTGAGATCATGTGCAATGGTCAATTCTTGAGCAAGAATCCCGATGATGTTTTGTTATATTTTGATGAACTAGCAGAGGTGCCCAAAATTTGAACACCTATACTGAAGAGCCTAAATCCAAACCTTCGGGAAAGGGTGGGTTGCACCAATTATCCAATGACTATGATATGGGAGTAAGGTTGTTCCAACTGACTAATAAGGTAAAGGCCATAGAGTCAAGTAAGCATAGAGAGGTTAATGTGGTGTCGTTGAGTCAATTGTGTGTCATTTGTGAAAACATGGGACACACCACTGAGGAGTGCCCTACCATTCCCGCTTTTCGGGAACTCCTCAAAAACCCTTCCCAGGTCCACACCATGAACCAATACAACCGAAACCAAAACGACCCTTATTCTCAAAAATACAACGAGGGATGGAAGAATCACCTTAATTTCAGTTGGGGTGGTAATCAAAGTTAGAACCAAAACCAATACCATCAAAATCAAAGACGACAACAACAACCTCAAAACTCTTTTGCTCCACCTCAAAGTCAAAATCCAAACCAAAACCTAAAAGCTTTGTTGAGATCTTTTGTGGACAAGACTGGTCGTGATGTGGGTGAGTTAAAAACCCAAATGTCTAAGCTCATCACCGCCCTAGCAACACAAGAGAAGGGAAAATACCTGTCTCAACCTTTTGTTAATCCTAGAGGCCAAGCTTTGGTTATAAAGGGAGGAGAGTTTAGTACCAAGTTAGAGAAACTCAAATCCATCACGATCCTACGGAGTGGGAAAGAGATAGACAAAACTATTATTCCTAAAACCCCCAAGATGGCGGACATGGTTAAGCCTACAAGTGTTGAGGAGACGGAGGTTGAGAAGGTTGTGAGTAAAGAGAAGGAGAGATAGTAAGAGAAACAAGGAAATGAGGATCTTGAAAAGATAAAAAATGGGATCAAAGTTACTTTCCCTGAGAGGTTGAACCAACCATCCAAATCTAATACTGAGATTTTGGATGTCTTTAAGCAAGTGAAAATCAACATTCCTTTGTTTGACGTGGTCAAGCAAATACCTTCGTATGCTAAGTTCCTTAATGACTTATGCATGACAAAACGAAGGTTAAATGTCAAGAAGAAGGCCTTCATGGTGGATCAAGTGAGCTCCATCATGCAAGGCACGAGAGCCCCCAAGTTCATGGACCCCGGTTGCCCCACAATTTCATATGTTATAGGGAATTGTAGGATAAAAAATGCATTTGCTAGATTTGGGAGCGAGTGTAAACATGCTCCCATATTCTATATACCAACAATTGGGGTTGGGTGAATTAAAACCCACGAGGGTTACGATCCAATTAGCGGACCGATCCGTTAAGATCCTAAGAGGGGTAGTCGAGGATGTCCTTGTCCAAATTGACAAGTTTTATTTTCTGATTAATTTCATCATCCTCGACATGCAACTCGTGTCGAATCCTGCTAATGAGATTCCGGTTATCCTCGGACGACCATTTTTTGCTACTTCTAATGCTATAATTAATTGCAAAAATGGAATAGTGAAGTTGACTTTTGGAAACATGACTTTGGAGCTAAATGTGTTCTCTTTGAGCAATCAACGAGATGATGATCATGATGATGATGATGATGAAAGTGAACGCGTGAACATGATAGAGTCATGTATCAAGGACCACTTTGTGAAAAATTTTGAATCGGATTCAACGAAAGGTTTTCTAACCACATTCGATGAATCCGAGGGAAGTATGCAAGTGTTTTCGTTGTTTGACAAACAGGTCGAATTCTCGGAGAAAGTGGAAAACACACCACCTTCCACCAACAAGCTTGAAGGACAAATGAAACTCAAGCCCTTGTCGAGCAACTTAAAGTATGCATTCTTAGGAGCTTCCAACATTTACCCCATCATCATCTCGTCCGAGCTTTTGGAGGACCAAGAAGTAAAATTAGTCAATTTGCTCGGAAAGTATAAAAAAGCTTTTGGTTGGACTCTTGCCGACCTCTAAGGAATAAGCCTGTTAATTTGTACACATAAAATTCACTTGAAGGACGGGACAAAAACATCAAGAAAATTTTAACGCCGGTTGAATCCTAACATGCAAGAAGTGGTTAGGAACGAGGTATTGAAATTGTTAGATGCAAAGATCATCTATCCAATCTTTGATAGTAAATAGATTAGTCCAACTCAAGTGTTACCAAACAAATTGGGTCTTACGGTAGTCAAAAACGAATCAAAAGAGTTGGCTCCACAACGAGTCACCACCGGGTGGCAAATATGCATTGATTACCATAAACTCGATGAGACAACTCGTAAAGATGATTTCCCGCTCCCCTTCTTGGATCAAACTCTAAAGAGGGTAGCGGGCCATGAATATTACTCGTTCCTCGATGGTTTTTTTAGGTATAATCAAATCGAAATTGACCTAGATAATCAAGAAAAGACCACCTTTACATGTCCGTTCAGCACCTTTGCCTATTGAAGAATGCGTTTTGGTCTATGTAATGCACCGGCCACTTTTCAACGGTGTATGCTAATCATTTTTAGCAATATGGTGAAAAAGCCTTTGGAAGTTTATATGGATGACTTTACCGTCTATAATAAGTCATTCGACAATTGCTTGACTAACCTAGAACAAGTCTTGGAACGATGTTTGGAGAAATAATTGGTGTTAAATTGGGAGAAGTGCCACTTTATGGTGACCAATGGTATTGTATTGGGGCACATCATTTCGTCAAAAGGAATTGAAGTTGACAAACCAAAGATCGAATTGATCGTCAAGCTTTCTACACCCAAGAATGTAAAAGATGTCCGATCATTTTTGGGACATGCCGGGTTCCATCAGAGATTTATAAAGAACTTCAGCTCCATCTCCAAGCCGATGTGCAATCTTCTCCTTAAAGATTCACCATTTGAATGGGACAGCAAGTGCGAAGAAGCTTTTATCTCTCTGAAGCATAGGCTCATTACGGCGCTGATTATGCAGACACTAGACTAGAGTTTGCCATTTGAGCTCATATGTGACGCGAGTGACTATGCGGTTGGAGCGGTTCTTCATCAAAGGAAAGACAAGAAACTGGGTGTAATTTATTATACAAGCCGAACCTTGAACGATACTCAAATGAATTACACCACAACCGAGAAAGAGCTTCTGGAAATTGTCTTTGCATTGGACAAGTTTCGATCGTACTTGATAGGATTGCCCATTGTTATCTTTGCCGATCATGCGACTTTGAAGTATTTGTTCATGAAAAAGGATGCTAAGCCGCGGCTTTTAAGATGGATACTCCTTCTGCAAGAGTTCCATTTGAGCATCATGGACAAAAAGGGAGTCGAGAATGTGATGGCCGATCACTTGTCTTGGCTCACTTTTGCAAACAACATCGAAGAAAGCCCGATCCAAGATTCTTTTCTGGACGAGCAATTATTAGCAATCTCTATATTTTCGTGGTATACAGACATCGTAAACTACCTTGTAACAAACAAGATACCGAAGTCGTGGAGTGCACAGAATAGAAAGAGATTCTTGAGTGAAGTGGGTCGGTTCTACTGGGACGAGCCATATCTGTTCAGGTATTGTGCAGATCAGATCATCCGCCGGTGCATTCCGGATGAGGAAGTTGAGAGAGTACTATCCTCCTGCCACTCAAAAGCTTGTGGAGAACATTTCTCGATGAAGAAAATTACCACCAAGATTTTGTAAAGTGGACTGTATTGGCCATCGCTCTTTAAAGACGCACAACGATATTGCAAGGCATGTCAGATATGCCAAATGCTTGGAGGGATCTTGAAGAGAAATATGATACCACTCAATCCAATCCTGATGATCTTGATAAATCCATTTTAAGAAAAGAATTTAAACTTGGGCACAAAGTTCTTGTTTATGACACGCGTTTGCACCTCTTCCTGAGAAAGCTAAAGTCTCGTTGGACTGGCCCATACATCGTTTGGCATGTATTTCCTTTTGGAGCCATGAATATTGAAGATCCCAAAACTGGCTTTGTTTTCAAAGTAAACGAACAATGCCTTAAGCCATTTTTGGAATTCCCACCTCAAGAGGAGTCCACCCCTCTCGACGACGCAACCTGTGCCTAACAAGTATAGGTCGATTTTGTAAATAATCTTTTTGTTAGTGTTTTTAGAGTTTCAGGAATTTGTATCAGAGAGGTCCATGATCGATCATGGTGGAGAAATGATATGGCACAAAAAAGGGCATAATCGATCATGGTTAAAAAAAATCGATAGAGGGGTGAATGATTGATCATGGTTCAAATCCAAAACAGGGGATCTTCATTAAACCCCAGTTCGTTGAATCCCTTTTCATTCCACTTCACTTCAAAACTCCTCTCTCTCCATCTCCTCACCCCAAAACCTTCCTATATCATCAAATCAAACCCTCCCTACCCAAAAATCACATATCTAACCCCTAGATTTCTCACCAAAGGCCCCAACATTTCAAGCCCTAACCCAAAGTCGAACCCCGTCTCACCAAACTTTAAATTTTCTCTCATAACCCATCCCCTCTCACTCTAAATCTCTTCAATGGCTTCCCCTAACCCTCCCACCAAGCTGGTTGTCCTTCAAGCCGCAAGAGGCAGATATCGCGGGTTTCGGAGTCTTCAAGAGTTCGATTAGTGGAACTACGCCTTCAAATCTAGGACTGTGGTGATTGAGAGGCCGATCTACATTGGTACATTGGACGATTTCCCCCAAAGGGAAACATTTGAGCAATTGCTTTAGGACACTGTGGCTTGTGATTGCAAATGCTTTGGACCCAACCTCGTATATCCAACATCTTTACACGTCTCAAGCGTATCTATTATACGCTGTAGCAACTAACAAGCGCTGTAGCTTGCTACGCCATATCATTGGGAGAATTGTGAGAATTATAGATTTTGTCGCTCAAAATGAGACAATTAAATTTGGGTCCTTGATTACTCGTGTATACTTGCGAGCGGGTGTTCAAGAGAGGGATGAGAACAAGAAGAAAATGCCTAGAGCGCCTCTTAACAGGTCCACCCAAACTTGAGCCGCTGGTCAATTAAGGAACCGGCCAAGCTCTTCCATAACTGCACCACCACCGAGTGGTGAAAAAGAAGAGGGGCAGAGGAAGCTGGAGCAGATCTCCCGGGTCCTTCGAGGTGTCATCAAAGAACAAGCTCAGGGCCGGTGAATGATAACAGGGAGTTCATTCGAGCACAGTTTGAGCAGATGAATGCAACGATGCACACTAAATACGCGGACATCAATGAGAGGGTTGACGATATGATGGTTCGCCAAGATCATTTGGAGGCGGAGATTGCATCTAGGGTGGAAGTTCAAATAGCGGTCCAACAGGAGTTCATACGCCAGCAGTTCGAGGCGTTCTACAGTCGATTTTCCCCACCCCTACCTCCCAGCATGTGATAGTTTTGATTATCCTGAAAACTCTATTATTTATAATTATGCTTAATTTTATTTTATTTCTTTTAGGTTGTATTAGAATTCAAACATGATGTTAACTTTAGAACTTTGTTTTAATGGTTGAATGTCAACTCGTCTTCTTTGGGAACTTAGAAGTTAACAACTTTTTGTATACCGTAGTACTTTTATAATTATTATAATTTTTGTCTTGCTAAGGGACTAGCAAGAGATAAGTTGAGGGGAGCTGATAAGCGCATAATATTGTTATGCTTAAGCTCTTTCCCGGAGCCGCTTGACGCGTTTATTGTTCTAATTCTGCCTAATTATCCATTTATCTCGAGATTAGTATCTCAGTGAGTTTTGTATATAATATCGTCCCGCTAGGTATGCTTTTGATGTGTTTATAGGCATATGATGCAATGGCCTTCGAGGAATTGATCAAGTGCTAGCCAAAAGCTTTGAAAAGTGCTGATTTGAACAATTTCCAAAAGCATGATCGATCATGGTACAAAAATCAAACAGCCAGAGCACCCCATGATCGATCAACCACGATCGATCATGGCTCTGGCGAGGACAACCGCCAATTACTACTTTTAGCCTTTTTTGGGGGATTTTTGTCTAGAGATATTTTCTCTTGTTTATTTTATTAGTTTTTATACATCTTTGGCTAGTTTTTAGTCCAAGGGAAGTAGGTAAAGATGATTTTCTTGTTTTGATACACATAGAAGTTCTAGAGAGAAGGGGGAGTAAAAAGTGCATCTTTCCTTCATTTTCTCTTGTAAGTTCTTGATTGTAAGAATGATTTCTTCTTCTATAATATTTGTTTTTGCATTTATTATGGAGTAGTCTACTACTAAGGTTACGGAGGTAAATCGCGATATGGTTTTCAGTAATTAATTTTTCAATCTATGTTTAATGTTTGTTAAATAATTGTGAATCATTTTTTTTTTCCAAATCCTTCATTCTTCAAGCTTTTTAGGTATTTTCATTTAAAAGATTAGACTTTTCATGCCTTGTATGTTTAGTGCTTGTTGATTAATGAAAATACAACATATTTATATGGTTATAAAAAGCTTGTAGCTCATTCCCCCAATCTATGGATTTTTGTTCCTTTTTGTAGAGATTACGAATAGTCCTTAAATTCCATAGATGATTTATGAATTTGTTAATCTAGTCTTTGAATTACTTAATGATTTTTTGAGTGCTTTGTACACTTTACGTGATATTTAGACTCCTCATTGTCTTTTTTAAGTAATGATCGACTAGTTGGTGAATTTATTCCACAAACTTCATTCCGTTTCATTATAATGATTCGTTATTTAATTTTCATTCTTTTAAACCATGAGATTCCACATACATGCTTAATATAAAACTTTGTTACGATGAGTTTATCATCTCTACCTCGAATTAGCTTCATTGGGAATGGGTTCCCGAGCTTCACACTCGTAGCTAAGAGATAGATATGATAGCTTCATCCTTGGTGGAATTTTGTGATATTCTCTCTTGACATAGCTTCAACTCGGGGATGAGTTGCCTAGCTTCGCACCATTTGCTATTGAGAGCTATCACAATATTCCCCACTTTTGAGAATATTGTGTTGAAATCTATGTATGAGATTGCAATTACCGTCTATTGTATCGCAAGCAAATTCCAAATACCTTAGTGCTTTCTTACCAATTTTCACAATCGTTTTTACATTTCGTTGTTTCACAACCAATTCAACTTACAAAACTAGAAAAATTGTATCATATGTAATCTATTCCATTCCTTTTCAACTATCCGTGTGGTTCGACACTCGGACTCCGAGACTATATTACAACTTGACGCGCCTGCATTTGGGCTACCACAACGCAATATTTAATCGGTGTCACATCGATAATGTGTCTTCAATATATATGTGAGAAGTGTGAACCTAAATTATAACTCTGGTTTGTTATTTTGGGGGAGAACCTAGGTGGCTACACTACTACATTTAGGAAAAAAAAATATTTTTTCATGAATAACTAATGTCGATTTAATTTTATTTTTAATGAAAGATTTAACTTTTTACCTTTTTACAAATGCAAATGTTCTTTAATATTTAAATATACCATATTTTTCCATTAATTATCATAAATGAAATCTAAAGTACTCTTAATTAATTTGTGAGTCGTTACTCTTAAAAAAAGGGAAAAAATGGAGAAAATCCCTAATATGATGGCATTTTCATGAAAGATCTAAGATAAGATGCTTTAATACAATAAGGACACATTTTCCTGCTATAACCAATTGCATATTCAAAAAGCACGGCAATGTTGTTCTTTCGATCTCTTTTTTACATCAATCTAGAAGTATTACAAACGGGCTAGAACTTTCTCATTTAGGATAAAAAGATTATGATTTTTGATTTATAGAAAGGGAGAATGGAGGGGGACGAATCTTTCGGTCTCTTCCAATTATAACATACAGCTCCAAGTTTAACAAGAAAGTTTCTAGGTTGTACCCGTTGGTATGTCCAAGGAGTTTGTTGTATCCAAAGAATATATATATGTATTTTGTATTGAATCCTTTTCATTTTTTCTTAATTGCTTTTCTCTGAGTAAATGAGAATTTATGTAAAATTCTCAGACATTTTAATTTTTACTGCAACGTTGCTATGAATTTTGTTACTTTATGATTTCTTACGAAAATTCTTAATTTTTACGGCAACGCTTTGTAGTATATAATATATTTTATCTGTAATATTTCCTCTAAAAATATTCTAAAATTACTACAAAGTGTAGTGAATATTTTTTATAATGTGTAAATTTTTAAGAAATTTATATTTTTTAATGCAATGTTGCAGTAATATTCTATGTTCTCATTGCAACTTTTTATGAAAATTTACTTTTTACATGAAAATTATCTGCAGGTGACGCCGATAAAATATCGCGTTGTGGTAATCCAAGTACAAGCACGTCAAGTTGTAATATAATCTCGGAAGTCCGAGTATCGATCCACAGGAATAGTCGTAAAGGAATGGAATGGATTACGGATGTTATGGTTTTTGCTGGTTTTGTAATTTGGATTGGTTGTGAAACAACGGAAATATAAATTAGTTGTGAAAGGAAATAAGAATGCACTAAGGTATTTGGAAGTTGTTCGCGATTCAATAAACGGTATTTGCAATCTCATACATAGATTTCAACACAATATTCTCAAAAGTGGGGAATGTTATGATAACTCTCAATAGCAAAGGGTGCGAAGCTAGGCAACTCATTCCCAGGTCGAAGCTATACAAGAGAGAATACCACAAAATTCCACCAAAGATGGAGCTATCATATCTATCTCTTAACTACATGTATTAAACAAGGCAACCCATTCCCGATGAAGCTAATCCGAGGTAGAGATGATAAAATCATCGTAACAAAGTTTTATATTAAGCATGTATGTGAAATCTCATGATTTAAAAGAATGAAAATTAAATAGTGAATCATTACAATGAAACGAAATGAAGTTTGTGGAATAAATTCATCAACTAGTCGATCATTACTTAAAGAAGACAATAAGGAGTCTAAATATCCCGTAAAGTGTACAAAGCACTCAAAATATCATTAAGTAAATCAAAGACTAGATTAACAAATTTATAAATCATTTATGGAATTTAAGAACTCTTCTTAATCTTCACAAAGAGGAACAAAAATCCATAGATAAGGGAAATGAGCTTCAAGCTTTTTAAAACCATATAAATATGTTGTATTTTCATTAATCAACAAGCACTAAATATACAAGGCATGAAAAGTCTAATCTTTTAAATGAAAATACCTAAAAAGCTTGAAGAATGAAGGATTTGGAAAGGAAAACGACTCACAAATATTTAACAAACTTTAAACATGGATTGAGAAATTAATTATCGAAAATCATATCGCAATTCACCTCCGTAGCCTCAGTAAAAGACTACTCCATAATAGATGCAAGAACAAATATTATAGAAGAAATCATTCTTATAAATAAGAACTTGAAAGAGAAAAACGAAGAACTCTCCCTTCTTTCTAGAACTTCTATAAATAAAAACACAAGATAGATCAATCCCCTTAATCCCCTAGACTAAGACTAGCTAAAAATTGTACAATAATTAAAAAACAAAACAAGGGAAAATATTTCCAAGACAAGAATCCCTAAAATTAGGCAAAAAGGAGCTGGTAGTGGTTGTACTCGCCAGGCCATGATTGATAATAGCAAACCCATGATCGATCATGGTGTGCTTTGCCTAATGCTTTTTGGACCATGATCGATCATGGGTCTGGATTTTCTAAACTCAGTAATTTTGCAAGCCTTGAGCTTGCATTTGATCGATTCCTTGAATGCCATTGCACTTC
The DNA here is from genome assembly GCA_021464415.1 of Lonicera japonica. Classification (NCBI taxonomy): domain Eukaryota; kingdom Viridiplantae; phylum Streptophyta; class Magnoliopsida; order Dipsacales; family Caprifoliaceae; genus Lonicera; species Lonicera japonica. Next base: position 54,905,735 of record CM038463.1, read on the forward strand.
ATTCCTATTAACACCTAGGAACACAACAAAACACACCTAGCAAGACAATATTAGATACAAAACTCGCTAAGGCACTAATCACGAGATAATCAGATAATTCGGAATGGTTAGGGTAATTAACCCGTCAAACGGCCCCGAGCAAGAGTTTTTGCTTGAAAAACGCATAATATTGTCATTAATATGCTCATTTTCTGAGTCGTTTGATGCGTTTAACTCTCTAAAACCATTCGGTTTACTAATTTATATCAAGATTAGCCTCGTAACATATTTGGTATTTAACATTGCTTGGAAAGGCATTTTTGTGTTTATTTTGTTACTTTTCAATCTCGAGAAATTTATTGAGTAAAAAAAGAATGAACAACCGAGCAATTTTTGGCCTTTAAAGCAAAAGGTCAATGGAAAGTCAAATAGTTGAATCAATCATGCTCATTCCTTGATCTATTAAGAGTTGACATCAAGAGTTGGATTTATCTAACTTTTTGCTAGATTAATCAAGGATTTTTTCCCATCACTTTGATCCTTCCAGCTCAAGCCCAAATTAATCTAGATGGCTTGCTTTGTCTTTTATGTCACCTCCCCTATTTTGCTCATCTATGTCATAGCTAACTTGGAGATTAAAAAGTGGTTCAAATCTATATATCCTAGAATATTATATTTTATACAAGAATGGCTACTTTCTAATGAACAAAAGAGATAGTTACTCATGGAATAAATTTCTTTGCTAAGGCTAAAAGATGAAGTTTGCAATGCATTAATTATGTAAGTTCATTTCTCATTCCATTGTTAGTATTATTAAATACTTGTTGAATCCTTCATCTTCTCCATTTAATCAACCATTCATAAGCTAGTAAGATAATCTTCATAAGATGATTTGACTTTGCATACCTTGTATACCTAGTTCTCAAGCATTAATGAATAGATGATACACTTGTGTATTTCTTACTAGCCTATGTCCATTCCTTCTATGAATGAGATACTTTTCGTTGCCAAGCATGACTAGTCTTTGATATTCATTGAAACACCATAAATTTCAAATTCCAATCCTTGAATGCTTTAATGATATGTTGAGTGCTTTTTACACTTTATGTGATTTTGAGATTCAATATTTTCTTAATTAAGGTGTTGCCCATGAGGATCTCTTAAGTTTATGTCATAAACAACTCCACTAATCACCCTAATGATTCAATTTGTATTTATCAAATATGTCTATACCGGATGGTTTATCCACCACCTAGACCTCCCCAATATTAGGCAAAAGAAATGTTATGATTTATTGTGCTTAACTCTTTAAGTGGATATTTTCATAATCAAGTCAATTTCCTAGGAAAAATTAACAATGAGTTCTCAAATGCCTATTTTAAATTTATGCCTTTTCTTTTGGTGTATCTTAAATTTATATCATGGTTGAGCATTATATGGCAATGGGTTGCACTTGCTTCACACCCTTTGCTACAAGATACAAATGAGAGATACATTTGTATTAAGTTGTGTTTATACCCTTTTTAATATGGCATTTATATGGGTATGGGTTGGTTTTGCTTCACACCCTTTTGCTTAGAAAAGTTTAAGATACTTAACACTTATGAATTGCATTGAGAACTTTGAATGAGATTGATTCTACATAATGTTGCAAAGCAAATGAATTCTATAATGCCTTAGCCTTTTCTCATCATTTGATACATCACTTTAATTTTTATCGCATAACTTTAAAATCAACATTTAAAATCAATCAATCCATTTCTTTAAACAAAGCCTTGGACTCGTAATTGCTTCATCGTCTTTCTGACTATCCTTGTGGTTTGATACTTGGACTTACCAAGTACTATAACTTGACAATCAATACTTGAGTTCATAAGTGAGGAAGTATTTCGGCCACGTCAAGTTTTTGGCACCGTTGTCGGTGATACGGCGAAAGACGGATTACGGGTTTTGTATAAAAATTCGCTTTGTAAGTATCTCTTCTCCCTTTGTGAATAAGTTTTTCTTGCTTATTATTTTCTTCTTTATAGGTGTCAATTTTCTTTAAGATCGTCTTCCTGGGCTTATGCTCAGGGACTTATACATTGATCTTCGCATAAATCCACCAAAAGGTCTACCACCACCAATGCATCCTTCTCCTTCAACCCATCCATTCGAGATGGATAACGAAGACAATGAGTCAAATGCTGGAGAGGACAATGATCACAATTGTCCGATTCGCACAATGCGAGATTACCTTCAACTTCCTCGAGGCATTTCAAACTCTTGCATTGTCATTCCCACGGGTCAAGCCGGAACATTCACTCTCAAATCGGGCATATTGTAACATATACCATAATTTCATGGTATGGATTTCGAAAACCCTTACTTGCATTTCAAAGATTTTAAGGAAGTTTGCTCTACTTTTAGAGAAGCTAACATAAATGAGGAAGTAATGAGGTTAAAACTGTTTCTATTCTCTTTAAAAGATAAAGGAAAAATATAACTAAATTCTCTACGTCCCAATTCCATTCGAACATAGCCAGAATTGCAAGCCGAATTTTTAAAGAAATTATTTCCCGTTTATTGAACCAATGCTTTAAGAAGGCAAATTTCAAAATTTTCTCCCAAAGAAAATGAAAGTTTTTATAAATGTTGGGAAAGATACAAAGAGCTTTTGAATTCTTGCCCTCATCATAGATATAAGACATAAAGTATTGTTAGCTATTTTTACGAATCATTCACTCATGCTATGCGCACGTTTATAGAAACGATGTGCAATGGAAATTTTTTGAGTAAAAGTCTGGAGGATGCTTTGTTATACTTTGATGAAATAGCCGAAGGTTCCCAAAATTGGAACACCTACACGGACGAGGTTAAGGGTAAAGTTTCCGAAGGGGGAGGGTTTGCACCAATTATCCAAAGGTGATGACATGAAGTTGAAATTTATGCAATTGTCAAAAAAAGTTGAAGCCATGGAGTCTAGTAAAATGATGGAAGGTAGTGTAGGTACTAGTACCATTTGTGTCATTTGTGAGAAAGTGGGACATTCCACGGAGGAGTGTTACACAATTCCAGCCTTCAAAGAGGTCCTTCAAAGTCCCTTATAAGTCAATGCTATGAATTCGTACTCTAGGCTACACAATGACCCATTTACTCAAATGTACAATGAAGGATGGAGGAATCATCCTAACTTTAATTAGGGGGAAACCAAAATGCTCATCAAAATTCAAATGCAAATTTAAATTCCTACCAACAAAGACCACCTCCATCCCAAAACAACTCTTTTGGCCAAACTAACCCAAACCCAAATTTGAATTTGGAATCTCTTTTGCGGCAATTTATAGATAAGACCAATAGAGAAGTTAGTGATTTGAAAACTCAAATGTCCAAACTTACCACCGCATTGTCTACCCAAGAAAAAGGAAAATTTTCATCCCAACCTTTAGCTAACCCCCGAGGACAAGCTTTTGTGATCAACGAGAGTGAGTCAAGTGAAAATGTTGAGGAGTTGAAATCCATCACCATCTTTAGGAGTGGGAAAGAGATTGACAAAACTATAGTTCCTAAGGCCAAAAAGCCGGTGGACATAGCCTAGTCAAGCCAAGTTGAGGAGATCTCTCTAAAAGAGAGAATGAGGGAAGAAGAGAGAATTGGAAAAGAGGATTTAGAGAAAATCAAGAATAGTGTCAAAATCCCTTTTCCGAAAGGTTATCTCAACCTTTCAAGGAGACCCGATATGCATAAATTCTTGATATGTTCAAACAAGTAAAAATTAATATTCCATTGCTTGATGCAGTGAAACAAATTCCTTTTTATGCAAAATTTTTTAAATATTTGTGCACCACTAAGAGGCGATTGAATGTTAAAAAGAAGGCATTTATGGCGGAACAAGTGAGTTCAATAATGCAAGGCACTCGAATTCCAAAATTCAAAGATCCCGATTGCCCCACCATTTATTGTTTGATTGGCTAACCACTTCTAATGATCCCGAGGAATGTGTGCATGTGTTTTCTTTAGATGATAGGAAAAATGAAGAACGTTTAAAACAAGAAGGTGATGCACAAGTGGAACCGCCAAAGCTTGAAGGAAAGATGGAGCTCAAGCCATTGCTAAACAACTTGAAGTACGCTTTCCTAGGTGCTTTAAAACTTATCCCGTGCTAATCTTTTCCGAGCTTTCAAAGGATCAAGACGTAAGGTTGGTAAGTATGCTTAGCAAACATAAGAAAGCTTTCGGTTGGACATTTTCTGACCTCCGAGGGATTAGTCCTATAATTTGCACTCATAAAATTCACTTGGAGGATGCGGCTAAACCATTTAGGCAATTTCAACGCCAATTGAACCCAAATATGCAAGAAGTTGTAAGAAAAGAGGTGTTTAAATGGGTAGATGCGAACATCATTTACCCAATCTCAGATAGCAAATGGGTGACTCCGACCCAAGTTGTACCAAAGAAATCTGGGCTTACGGTAGTCAAAAATGAGCAAAATGAATTAATACCCTAAAGAATCACCACCGGGTGGTGAGTGTACATTGAATACCATAAGCTTAACGAAGTAACATGTAAAGATCATTTCCAGTTCCCATTTTTAGACCAAACACTCGAAAAAGTAGCCAGACATGAATTTTACGCGTTCTTAGATGGATTCTCTGGGTACAACCAAATTGTAATTAATTTAAATGATTAAGAGAAAACCAGCTTCACATGCCCCTTTTGTACCTTTGCATGTCGAATGATGCCATTTGGGTTGTGCAATGCACTGGCAACATTTCAAAGGTGTATGCTAAGTATCTTTAGCGACATGGTAGAAAAGACCCTAGAAGTGTTCATGGATGACTTTACCGTTTACGGTAAGTCATTCGATAATTGTTTGTCAAATATTGAACAGGTCTTCGAAAGATGCATTGAGAAGCAACTAGTGCTTAATTGGGAGAAATGCCACTTCATGGTGATGAAGGGCATTGTATTAGGTCATATTGTTTCGGAGAAGGAATTGAAGTCGACAAGGCAAAAATTGAGTTAATCTCAAAGCTTCCCACTCCTATTACCGTCAAAGATGTCCGTTCATTCTTGGGACATGCCGGCTTTTATAGGAGATTCATTCAAAATTTTAGTGATATCGCAAAGCCATTCTGTAACCTCCTATTAAAAGACGCTCAGTTTGTTTGGGATGAAAAGTGTGAAGAATCATTCACTAAGCATAAGCACTTGCTCACAACTACCCCAATTATGCAAACTCCCGATTGGAGTTTGCTATTCGAACTCATGTGTGATGCAAGTGACTATGCCGTGGGGGCGGTCCTCGGTCAAAGAAAGGACAAGAAGCCTGGAGTCATTTACTATGCGAGCCAAACGCTCAACGATGCTCAAATGAATTACACAACAACGAAAAAAGAGCTCTTGGCCATAGTATTTGCCCTTGACAAATTTCGATCCTACCTCATTGGATTGCCCATTATCATTTTCACGAATCATGCGGCTCTTAAGTACCTCTTCGCAAAGAAGGATGCAAAGCCGAGACTTTTGAGGTAGATTCTCTTAATCCAAGAATTTCATTTGCTCATCAAAGACAAAAAAGGGGTAGAGAATGTAGTAGCGGACCACTTGTCTTGCCTTTCATTCACCCACCACATTGAAAAGAGTACTATTAAAGACTCTTTTCTGGATGAGAAACTATTCGCAATCTCTACTTCACCTAGTATGCCGATATCGTGAACTATCTTGTCACCGGAAAGATGCCAGGCCTTTGGAGTGCCCAAGACCGAAGGAAATTCTTGTCTGAGGTCAACCGTTTCTATTGGGATGACCCGTACTTGTTCAAGTATGGGGCTGATCAAATCATTTGACGATGTATTCCCAATGATGAGTTCGAAGGAGTTTTAAGCTTTTGCCATAATGAAGCTTGTGGTGGACATTTCTCGGCCAAGAAGACGATCGCTAAGATTCTTCAATGTGGCCTCTATTGGCCAACGATGTTCAAAGATGCCCACACCTTTTGCAAAGCTTGCCCGAGATGCCAAATGCTCGAGGGAATCACAATAAAAAGTATGATGCCTCTCAACCCGATCCTTGTGGTTGAAATTTTTGATTGTTGGGGCATTGACTTCATAGGACCATTCCCATCCTCTTTTGGTAATCTCTATATCCTACTTGCAGTTGATTATGTTTTCAAATGGGTGGAAGCCATCTTTGCAAAACAAATGATCACAAAGTTGTAATCCGATTTTTAAAGGATAATATTCTTGCAAGATTTGGCACTCCAAAGGCAATAATAAGTGATGGAGGCTCACATTTTTGCAATAAACCTTTTGAAACATTGATGCAAAAATATGGTGTAAACCATAAGGTGTCCCTCCCTTATCATCCTCAAACAAACGGGCAAGCCGAGCTTGCAAACTGATAGATACAACATATTTTAGAAAAACGGTAAATCCGAATCATAAAGATTGGTCATTGCGGCTAAACGATGCTCTTTAGGCCTACCGAACTGCTTTCAAAACAACTCTCGGGATGTCAACATATCGCATTGTGTATGGCAAGCCTTGTCACTTGCCCGGTGAATTTGAACATAAATCATTTTGGGCGATAAAATTGGTGAATAGTGATTTTGAGGAATCCGGCAAAACCCGGATGTTACAAGTAGAAGAATTTGAGGAATTGAGGAAAGATGCGTATCAAAATTCAAAAATAAGAAACGACGGACGGGCCAAACATTTTCATGATAAATCAATTTTGTGAAAAGAATTTAAACTTGGGCAAAAAGTTTTTGTTTATGATTCCCGATTACATCTCTTTTCTAGAAAATTAAAATCACGATGGACCGGCCCCTACATCGTAAAACATGTGTTCCCATTTGGGGCCATCACTGTGGAAGATCCAAAAACCGGTTTCCAATTTAAAGTTAATGGTCAAAGGCTCAAACCATTTTTGGAAATTCTGTCGCTAGAGGAGTCCATCCCTCTAAGCGATCCGACCTACGCCTAAAAAGCATAGGTCATTTTTGTAAATAATGTGTATATTTTTGTTTTTGGAGTTTTCAGAAAATTCGGGCAGTTTGGAGTCAAAAAGAAATTTCAGAAGCGATTTAAGGAAATGCGGGGGAAGCGGAACAAATCGAGCGAGTGCGGGGGTTAGAAGTGCTGAAAAAAATATGAGAATGGTTTGGGCGGATGGAAGGATGATCTATAAAAAAATTGCAAAAAAAATCCGAAAGAAAATATTGAAAAAAGTTCAAAAAATCGATTCAGATTTAGAACTTCTCGAATAAATTTCGGGACCTTAGAAAAAAGAAGAAGAAGAAGAAGCACAAAATCGTGGCTTCCTCCCCCATTGCCCCCATTTCCATTCTCTCCCCCTCAACCCCCATTGCTATACACATCCTAACCTCCATTAACACCAAATCTCCATTAATTTCTTCACCATTTTTCATCCAATCTTTCATAAAAACCCACCATTTTCTTTCTCTTTCCACCAAACCCATCACTATTCATGATCTTCTCCATTCACCCATGTCCACCCATAGCCTTCAAAGCTCCCATCAAACCTTCTAATCTTCCCCAAATCCTTCAAAACTCTTCATATCCACTTCTAATTTACTCCTAACATCCAAGAAATTCAACAATCTTGCCCACATTTTGAGCTCTAGATCCAAGCCCACCATTTTATCTATCTTCAAATCCTTCACCAAACCTCTCAATCTCTACTCAAAGCTCTCCAATATCAACCATTCTTCAACAATCCTCCCCTTAGCTCACCAAATTTTGAGCTTTAACCCCAAACCCATAACTTTCTCTCTCTAGAAAGTTTTTGCCAAAGCTCCCTCCAATGGCTTCCTCATCCAAAAGAAATGTTGCAATGAAGCCGGTTACCACTCAAGTCACTCCGAGAGGGGGCTATCAAGGCTTTTGAAATCAGAAAGAGTTTGATTGGTTTTAATATGCATATAGGAGCCGGGCAGTAGTCATTGAGAGACCGATCGATGTTGCATCCTTGGATGACTTTTCGCAGCATGCGTCAATCCAACGACAGTCGGGGTGGGTTGAGTATCTCCGAAACGAAGGTAACCGATGCAACCTTACTCTTTGTCGTGAATTAGTTGCTAGTTTATTACCCATTTCGGATGAGAATTTTTCATTTGTAGGAATGGTTCGAGGGGTGAAGGTTATTTTTAACATGGTAACAGTTAGTGAAGTGATGGGTATTGGGTCTTTGCCGCTTTTTCCCTCATATGATTTGCCGGTGCGATAGATTAATCTTGAGCCTTCGAATGATACCTTAGCTAGGTTCTTATCCGGGCGGGATAGACAATGGGTTGGGTCAACATTTAACCGAAGTGACTTGGCCGAGAATTTGAGCACCTTGTGGTTGGTGGTGGCTAATGCACTTGATCCGACCTCTCACACTAGCAGCATTTGTTGTCACCACGTGCTTGTCATGGAGGCAATTGCTCAAGACAAGCCGATTTGTCTTGTAAGATACGTGATAAATAAGATCTCCTCCATGTATGAATCCTTGGCACACAATGACACCATTAAATTTGGGGTTTTGCTTACCAAATTGTGTATACAAGCAGGTGTTAGAGAGAGAGCCGATGATGAACAATAAATGCAACGTTCTGCCATTAACAAATCATCCATTGCTTGCGCTGCCGACCAATTGAGAAACAGCCGGGGCAATAATCCACCGGTTCAACAAGAGGAAGAGGAAGAGGAAGAGGAAGCGGAGGAAGCACCGATTGATGTAGAGGCTCCGGGATTGTCTCGGAGGAGATGAAGGAATAGTTCGGGCCCGATTGAAATTTTGCATGATCATGTGGTGGACTCCTTAAATGTCATCCGGATGCAAATGGAAGTAATGAGAGGGATGATCCAAACGGGGTTTACTAATTTGAATGATCGGGTTGAGAACATGACAAACCATCAAGAGCTTATGGAAAATGAAATGCGGGCACACCATGCTTATTTCCAAGAGCTAATGGAAAATGAGAGAAGTGCTCAACATGCCTATCTTCAAGAGAAATTCAAGGCTCTTAACATGAGATTTCCACCACCACCACCACCCCCGGATATGTGCATGTACTTCTAAAAACTCCCTTTTTATTGCTTTATTTTCTTTCTTATTTTTGGGTTGATGGATTACGTAGACATAACTCCTTGTGATGGTTTGAGTTTTAATTTTTCATGTTATGTTTGACTAATTCTAACCCGTTTGTTTGTAGTTTGTATATATGAAGTAGCTTCGACATCGATCCTAGCCTCATTTTGGAGAAATTGGAAAGCAATTTTCCAACAACTCGCCAATTTTCGTCGTCTTCGAGAGCATTGAGGACAATGCCAACTTTAAGTTGGGTGGTGAGCACTTTCAAATTTTCAAGCATGCTTTATTTCATGATAATTTTCTCCATTCTAGGATCGATTTCACCATTTTATTGAAGTTTGAAAATAATGATCAAATTTTTTAGAATTGTCCTTGAATTGATGGTTTTTGGCATGAATTTCTTGATTCAGGTAGGTAGTTGATTGATAATCTCCATGGCATTGCTTGATTTAGATTCTTGAGCCTTATAGTTTCTTATGAACATGCATAATGTTTTGGTTTGATTTAGTCTTTGATATCACATAGAATTATTTTCATCCTGTGTAGAGAGAAGTAATGTTCAAATGCAATAAAAACTCTTTCGAAAAGATCCTCCCTAGAGGGGACACATGCATGGCACTTACAAAAGATTTGAAAACTTGGATGACTTTTAAACTTAATATTGACTTTAAGCTTCACTTGACTAAATTAATAAGTCATTTTGTCTAATATTAAGGATATGCAAAGGTTACCATATGGAAAAAGGGTGAATAGCTTCTTTTGATTGAAAAAAAAAAGAAGAAGCTATGAATGCAAAATCACAAAGTGAGACCGCTGCCCTCCATAGAGATGCAAACCACCTTGAGTTAATTTAGCAAATAGTGCAAGTAAAAAATAAAAAAAAAGTGCTTAAAATCGACAAAGTTCTTGAGCTTTTGCATTTGAAAGATTTCTCTCTACCACTATTGATGAATATAATTATTTATGATTAAGAGTGATTGTGTCAAAATTTCATATGCATTAATCTGTTCAAATGGAAATGTGGAGCTTGTTTCTAAAAGAGATTGTAAGTAATGGAGATCGTCATTCAAATGCCAACATTCTGAAAATTGTAATAATAATGCCAAACATTTAAATCAATTCATGAGAATGCTTCAATTCTACTTCTTTGATTTCAAACTTCGGATGTTTGTGGGTATCATCATGTAAACCCTCACGAGACACAACTTGTCTTTTAGGGGAACTTAGGAGTTCAAAGGTTTAATGCATGTGCTAAATGCATTTTTGGTTATTATACTTAGCTATTTTTAATTTAATTGTTAAGGGACTAGCAAGAGATAAGTTGGGGGAGTTCATAAACGCATAATATTGTCATTAATACGCTCATTTTCGTAGTCGTTTGCCGCGTTTAACTCTCTAAAACCATTCTGTTTGCTAATTTATCTCGCGATTAGCCTCGTAGAATATTTTGTATTTAAGATTGCTTGGAAAGGCATTTTTGTGTTTATTTTGTTGCCTTTAGATCTTGAGAAATTTATTGATTAAAAGAAGAATGATCAACCAAGCAATTTTTGGCCTTTAAAGCAAAAAGTCAACGGAAAGTCAAATAGTTGGATCAATCAAGCTTATTCCTTGATCTATCAAGAATTTACATCAAGAGTTGGATCTATCTAACTTTTTGCTAGATCAATCAAGGATTTTTTCCCATCACTTGGATCCATCTAGTTCAAGCCAAAATTAATCTAGATGGCTTGCTTTGTCTTTTATGTCACCTCCCCTATTTTGCTCATCTATCTCATAGCTAACTTGGAGATTAAAAAGTGGTTCAAATCTCTATCTCTTAGAATATTGTATTTTATACAAGAGTGGCTATTTTCCACTAGACAAAAGAGATAGTTTCTCATAGATCTTTAGTAGAGAGAGGAAAGGGAGACAACACACTCATCTATATATATAGTCCCCATTATTGTATTGAAAAACTCTTAGACTCTTGGACATATTTTATTTTTATTTTACTTGTCTTGAATATTACTCTTTCTCTAGAATTTGTAATTTATTATCTTCATTGAAGAGAAATGGAATACACTTCTATAATTCTTGTCTCAACATTTATTATGGAGTAAATTTCTTTGCTAAGGCTAAAAGATGAAGTTTGCAATGTATTAATTATGTAAGTTCATTTCTCATTCCATTGTTAGTATTATTAAATACTTGTTGAATCCTTCATCTTCTCCATTTAATCAACCATTCATAAGCTAGTAAGATAATCTTCATAAGATGATTTGACTTTGTATACCTTGTATACCTAGTTCTCAAGCATTAATGAATAGATGATACACTTGTGTATTTCTTACTAGCCTATGTCCATTCCTTCTATGAATGAGATACTTTTCGTTGCCAAGCATGACTAGTCTTTGATATTCATTGAAACACCATAAATTTCAAATTCCAATCCTTGAATGCTTTAATGATATGTTGAGTGCTTTTTACACTTTATGTGATTTTGAGATTCAATATTTTCTTAATTAAGGTGTTGCCCATGAGGATCTCTTAAGTTTATGTCATAAACAACTCCACTAATCACCCTAATGATTCAATTTGTATTTATCAAATATGTCTATACCGGATGGTTTATCCACCACCTAAACCTCCCAATCTTAGGCAAAGGAAATGTTATGATTTATTGTGCTTAACTCTTTAAGTGGCCATTTTCATAATCAAGTCAATTGCCTAGGGGAAACTAACAATGAGTTCTCAAATGCCTAGTTTAAATTTATGTTTTTTCTTTTGGTGTATCTTAAATTTGTATCTTGGTTGAGCATTATATGGAAAAGGGTTGCACTTGCTTCACACCCTTTGCTTCGAGATACAAAGGAGAGATACATTTGTGTTAAGTTGTGCTTACACCTTTTCTTTAAATGGCATTTATATGGGAATGGGTTGGTTTTGCTTCACACCCTTTTGCTTAGAAAAGTATAAGATACTTAACACTTAGGAATTGCATTGAGAATTTTGAATGAGATTGATTCTACATAATGTTGCAAAGCAAATGAATTCTATAATGCCTTAGCATTTTCTCATCATTTGATACATCACTTTAATTTTTATCGTATAACTTTAAAATCAACATTTAAAATCAACCAATCCACTTCTTTAAACAAAGCCTTGGACTCGTAATCGCTTCATCGTCTTTTCGACTATCCTTGTGGTTCGACACTTGGACTTACCAAGTATTGTAACTTAACAACCAACACTTGGGTTCATAAGCGCGGAAGTATTTCGGCCACGTCAGCATCTATCAGCAGGAAATCGGCCCCAGTGAATTTTTGATAAAAATTCTCTACAAGAAATTCCATGCAATGTTCTAATCAAAATTTACTGTATCCATGAATTTTTCTGAATGATGTAAAATTTATAATTTGAAATTTAGTGTACGTATCTCTTGATTTAGTATCTTTAATTAAGTGATCCAAATCTTTGGACATTGTATACCTTTCTTAATGGATTGCTAGATTTGTAAGAAATTCTCTTTAATTGGCATGGACTATTAAAGAACTAAATTTAGGGGTACTAAAGTCCAAGAATTAACCACTTTTTGAACAATGTCCTTCTAGTGCTAAAAGTTTTGACCTTGAACTTCCCATGAATTCTTAAAAAATTTAAGCATTTATGACTGAATCTCCCAAAAAGGGAAAATGGGATATTAATAAGATTCTCAATCATGCATGGAGAATACTATATAGAAATTTATTGTGTAATACCCCTGCCCCCTTCTCTCTCTTTCAGTCTCTCTCTCTTTATACCTTGTGTGTATATCTTAAGGAAAGCAAGAGATTGGATCTTGTGTACCACTCATTTGGGGTGAATTGTGCTTTGATTCAAATTTTGTGGGGATGGAGAGTATTGAATTGGTTTTTTTTAATGCTTTGGTCACAACAAAAAGTGAAGAAATGACGAATCTTTTTCTCCTATTTACCAAGTAGCCAAACAAGATAGAAAAGTGTTTGAGAAAGCAAGGCTTCAAAGGGAACTCTTATAGAGTATTATATAAATGGAGACTCGAGGGAGAGTGCAATGATAGTGAAAGAAGCTAACTCTAAGCCTATCAATATCTTTGATGATGTTGTGCCTCGTGTTATTCCTTTTCTCTATCGAACCATCAACATGTATGGTATCTCTCTAAATCTTTTACTCTTTCTGTCTTAAATAGGATTCTTTTGATAAAACATCGGAAAAATAATAAAACCATAATTGATTTTTGTAAGATGTTGAAAAAGGAAATCAGGGATTTGGAAAGATAGTTCTCCGTCTTTTCTTAATTTTTATGAATTTTTTGGTACTCGTTAGCCATAGTATTTTATTCTTTAAAAAAATTGAAAAAGTAATAGAACCTCTTACCAAATCACATAACTTTTCTAACCATTTTTCTAACCATAACTTTTCTAACTTTTCTCCGTCTTTTATTTTTTTTTTTTGTGTCTCAAGTTAAGAATTTTATGATTTTTGAGAATATAATTAAGTTGAAGAGGAAATTTATATTATTCCTAAATAATATTGGGTGTTCCTAAATGCACCCACAAAATTAGTTTTCTCACCCCCACAAAAATTCAAAACTAAGTCAAACCTAGCCTAAAAAATAGCGTACAAAACTTTCTTCTCACCCCGATTTCTATCTTAAGAAAAAATAATCTTTACACACTTTTTTTCGTGCTAGATTTTTTTTCTCAATCATCTTTTTTTTAACAAAAAAACTACCAACACAATTACGAAACATGATAAACGCGTAATTTTGTAGTCGCTAACGCTCTTTTGATTGTGTTTAGCGCGTTTATCTTAGCCTAGATTAATTAAACTAACCCACTTTTTGTGCACACACTAAAAATATCAAGAATTGCTTTAACATGGCTCAAAGTAGCCTTTTCTAGTGTCTTGATTGTGCCCATAGATTTTAGAAGCAAGTTGGGGAGCTTTGGGAAGTCTACAAGAAAGATAGAAGCCAAAAGAGAAGAACAAAGTTTCCCGAAGCAGTCCTCTAATCAATGAGAGGAGCCTCTGATCAATCAGAGGCCACCTTTTATTGCAGAATCTGCCCTCTGATTAATCAGAGAATCCTCTGATCGATCAGAGCCCACCTAGCAGAGAAAAATCAAACCCCTGATCCATCAAAAGAACCTCTGATTGATCAGAGGCCTCCCAGATCTCAAAGTACAGGCCCCAAAAGTACCTTTTCTCCCTTTTTTATGCATTGAAACTCACCAAAAGTGTTGGACTTTCCGTTAGCCATAGATAGGATTAGGTGCTTAACCATTGGGTTCCTTAGAAAAGTGTACTAGAATACCCATTTTTGGGCAATGCTCTCCCATTATTTAATTCCTCTTTGTCCCTCATGTAAAATATGTAATTTTCTAGATCTAGATTGAAGTGATATAAGAAATTTTCTTGCACTTTCTCTTTCTATCACTTGTTAAAAATCTAGTTACAGAAACTCTTGAGAGAAAGGGATATCACTTCAATGGTTTTTGTTCATACAACTATCATGGAGTAGTTTCATTGCTAAGGCTAAAAGATGAAGTTTGCATTGCATTAATTATGTAAGTTTGTTTCTCATTCCATTGTTAGTATTGTTAAATAGTTGTTGAACCCTTCATCTTTTCCATTCAATCAACCATTCATAAGCTAGTAAGATAATCCTCATAAGGTGATTTGACTTTGTATGCCTTGTATACATAGATCTCAAGCATTAATGAGGAGATGATACACTTGTGTACTTCTTATTAGCCTATGTCCATTCCTTCTATGGATGAGATACTTTTCATTGCCAAGCATGTTTAGTCTTTGAATATTCATAGAAATACCAAGAATTTGAGATTACAATCCTTGAATGATTTAATGATATGTTGAGTACTTTCTACACTTTATGTGATTTTGAGACTCAATATTTTCTTAGTTAGAGTGTTGCCAAGGAGGATCTCTTAAGTTTATGCCATAATCAACTTCACTAATCACCTTAAGGATTCAATTTGTATTAATCAAATGTGTCTAAACCGGATGATTTAGTCTCCACCTAGACCTCCCAATGTTAGACAAATTAATTTTAGGATTTATTGAGCTAAACTTTTTAGTTGGCCATTTTCATAATTAAGTCAATTGCCTAGGGGAAATTAACAATGAATTCTCAATGCCTAGTTTAGTTTTATGCCTTTTCTTTTGGTGTATCTCAAGTTTGCATCTTGGTTGGACATTATATGGGAATGGGTTGCACTTGCTTCACACCCTTTGTTACAAGATAAAAATGAAAGATACATTTGTGTTGAGCTTACTTACACCCTTTCTTTATATGGCATTTATATGGGAATGGGTTACTTTAGCTTCACACCCTTATGCTTAGAAAAGTGTAAAGTACTCAACACTTAGGAATTGCATTGAGAATTTTGAATGAGATTAATTTTACATAACATTGCAAAGAAAATGAATTCTATAATGCCTTAGCCTTTTCTTATCAATTGATACATCACTTTAATTGTTATTGCAAGACTTTAAAATCAACAACTAAAATCAACCAATCAAATTCTTTTAAATAAAACCTTGGACTCGTAATCACCAAATCGTCTTTCCGACTATCCTTGTGGTTCGACCCTTGGACTTACCAAGTATTATAACTTGACAACCTACACTTGGGTTCTTAAGCACGGAAGTATTTCGGGCACGTCAAGTTTTTGGCGCCGTTGCCGGGGATATGGCGAAAGACGGATTACGGGTTTTGTAAAAAAATCCGCTTTATAAGTATCTCCTCTCTCTCTTTGTGAATAAGTTTTTCTTGCTTGTTATTTTCTTCTTTTATAGGTGGCAATTTTATTTAAGATCGCCTTCCCGAGCTTATGCTCGGGGACTTGTACATTGATCTTTGCATAAGTCCACCAAGAGGCCAACCACCACCAAGGCATCCTTCCCCTTCACCCACTCCATCCGAGATGGATAACGAAGTCAATGAGTCAAATGCCAGAGAGAACAATGATCACAATCGTCCGGTCCGCACCATGCGAGATTATCTTCAACCTCCTCGAGGCACTTTAAACTCTTGCATTGTCATTCCCGCGGGTCAAGCCGGAACATTTACTCTTAAACCGGACATGTTGCAACATATACCGTTATTTCATGGTATGGATTCCGAAAATCCTTACTTACATTTAAAAGATTTTGAGGAAGTTTGCTCTATTTTTAGAGAAGCTAACACAAATGAGGAAGTAATGAGGTTAAAACTTTTTCCATTCTCCTTAAAGGACAAAGGAAAAATATGGATGAATTCTATACGTCCCAATTCCATTCGAACTTGGCAAGAATTACAAACCAAATTTTTAAAGAAATTATTTCCTGTTCATCGAACCAATGCTTCGAGAAGGTAAATTTCAAATTTTTCTCCTAAAGAAAATGAAAGTTTTTACAAGTGTTGGGAAAGATACAAAGAGCTTTTGAATTCTTGCTCCCATCATGGACGTGAGACATGGAGTATTGTTAGTTATTTTTACGAATTACTCACTCCCGCCATGCGCACGTTTGTGGAAACGATGTGTAATGGAATTTTTTTGAGCAAAAGTCCAGAGGAAGCGTTGTTGTACTTTGATGAAATAGCCGAAGGTGCCCAAAATTAGAACACCTACACGGACAAGGTTAAGGGTAAAGTTTCTGAGAGAGGGGGTTTGTACCAATTGTCCAAAGGTGATGATATTGAGTTGAAATTTATTCAATTATCAAAGAAAGTCGAAGTCATGAAGTCTAGTAAAATGAGGGAAGGTAATGTAGGTACAAGCACCGTTTGTGTCATTTGTGAGAAGGTAGGACATTCCAGGGAGGAGTGTCACACAATTCCATCCTTCAAAGTCCCTCACAAGTCAATGCTATGAACTCATACTCTAGGCCACACAATGACCCATTTTCTCAAAGGTACAATGAAGGGTGGAGAAATCATCCTAACTTTAGTTGGGGGGGAAATCAAAATGCTCATCAAAATTCCAATGCAAATTCAAATTCCTTCCAACCAAGACCACATCCACCCCAAAACAACTCTTTTGGCCAAACTAACCCAAATTCAAATTTGGAGTCTCTTTTGCGGCAATTTATAGATAAGACCAATAGAGAGGTTAGTGATTTGAAAACGCAAATGTCCAAACTCACAACCACGTTGCCACCCAAGACAAAGAAAAATTTCCATCCTAACCCTTAGCCAATCCAAGAGGCCAAGCTTTAGTGATCAATGAGGGTGAATCGAGTGAAAATATTGAGGAGTTGAAATCCATCACCATCCTTAGGAGTGGGAAAGAGATTGACAAAACTTTAGTTCCTAAGGCCAAAAAGCCGGTGGACATAGCCGAGTCAAGTCAAGTTGAGGAGATCACCCTAGAAGAGAGAATGAGGGAAGAAGAGAGAATTGGAAAAGAGGACGTAGAAAGAATCCGAAATAGCATCAAAGCCTCTTTTCCCGAAAGGTTAAATCAACCTTCTAAGGAAAATCACAACACCGAAATTCTTGATGTGTTTAGGCAAGTCAAGATCAACATTCCTTTGCTTGATGCGATCAAGCAAATACCTTCATATGTTAAATTTCTCAAGGATTTGTGTACCACCAAAAGAAGGTTGAATGTTAAGTAAAAGGTGTTTATGATGGAGCAAGTGAGCTCGATCATGCAAGGCACTCGCATTCCAACAATTTCATGTTTAATTGGCAATTGTCGTATAAAAAATGCCTTGCTTGATTTGGGAGCTAGTGTCAATGTACTTCCTTTTTCAGTGTACAAACAATTGGGGTTACGAGAGTTGAAACCCACCAAAGTGACAATTCAATTAGCGGATCGATTCGTTAAGATACCAAAAGGGATAGTAGAGGATGTTTTAATGCAAATTGATAAATTCTACTTTCCCGTTGATTCATTGTTCTTGATATGCAACCAGCAGCAAATCTCGCTAATGAAATTTTCGTCATTTTAGGAAAACCATTTCTTGCCACATCTAATGCCATCATTAATTGCAATAATGGAATTGTTAAATTGACTTTTGGAAACATGACTCTTGAGCTAAATGTGTTCTCTTTAGGCAAACAACAAAATGATTTTGATGAAGAAAGTGAACATGTGAACATGATAGAGTTATTAGTCCAAGATCATTTCATTGATACTTACAATTCGAATTCAATGAAAGATAATCTAACAACTTCCAATGAATTCGATGAGTGTTTGAACATATTTTCTTTGCTTGATGACAAAGTTAAAGATCCAAAGAAGCAAAAGGAGAGCACATCCGATCCAACACCAAAGCTTGAGAGACAAATGGAGCTCTGATAAACGCATAATATTGTCATGTATAAGCTCTTTAGGGAGTCACTTGACGCGTTTGTCGCTTTTATTCTGCCTAATTATTCACTTATCTCGAGATTAGTGCCTTAGCGAGTTTTGTTTCTAAAGTGGCCCAAGTTGGTGTGCATTTTGTAGTATTCCATGTGTTTGTAGGATTGAGATTCAATGGCCTTACATAAATTGATCAAGTGTTAGCCAAAAGCTCACAAGAATGCTGATTTGAAAAAATCCCAGAACCATGATCGATCATTGTATAAGCATGATCGATCATGGTGCAAAAATCTCAACTCCAGAACACTCCATGATCGATCATGGTATTAGCATGATCGATCATGCCTTCGGGCAACTTCCTCCTTTCACACCCAAAATGGGCTATTTTAGTGGTTTAAGTTATTTTAGATATTTAGTTAGATATTTTGCAACCTTTTAATATATATTAATTCTCTTAGCTTCTAGGCTAAGATATCTTAATCTTTGTAGAAGTTCTAGAGAGAAGGGAGAGCTAAAGCCTTGTAATTTTCTTCTTTCCTCTTGTAAGTTACTTTGATTTTAAAAAATGAATGCTTCTTTTATAATTCTTGCTTCGAGTATTATGGAGTAGTCTTTTGCTAAGGTTACAGAGGTGAATTGCGATATAATATTTGGTGATTAATGGCTCAATCCATGTTTAAAGTTTGAGAAATATTTGTAAATCCTTTTCTTCTTCATTTCCTCTATTCTTTCTAGCTTTCTAGGTATTTTCATATTCAATTAATTAAGACTTTATATGCCTTGTATATTTAGTGCTTGGTTGTTTATGAACATACAACATATTTATATGGTTCTAGAAAGCTTGTAGTCTCTTTCCCCCATTCATGGAGTTTTAGTCCTTTTTGTAGAAATTATAAATATATCATAAAACTCCATAGATGGATTATTAAATTTGTTTAGCTTATCCTTGATTCATTTATTGATATATTGAGTGCTTCTTACACTTTATGTGATTCTTAGACTCTTTATTTTCTACCATAAGTGATAAATGATGAGTTGACAAATTTATCCCATAAACTTCATTCCGTTTCATTGTTAGGATTCACTTTCTAATTTTCAATCTTTAAATCATGAGATTTCATACACTTACTTAATGTTAAACCTTTTTACAATGAGTTTGTCATATTTATTTCGTATTAGCTTCTTTGGGAATGGGCTGCCTTGCTTCACACCCGTAGCTAAGAAGTAGGAATGATAATCTTGTCTTTGGTGGAATGTCGATTGTCTCTTTCTTGATATAGCTTCAATCCGGGAATGAGTCGCCTAGCATCGCACCCTTTGCTATTGAGAGATACACCAACATTCCCCATATCTCGAGAAACCTTGTGTTGAAATCTTCGTATGAGCTAGTGATCACCGTCTCTTAAATCGTAACTAACTTCCACTTACCTTAGTGCTTTCTTATTAATTTTCACAACCGTTTTACAATTTCGTTGTTTCGCAATAATTTCAACTTACAAAACCAGAAAAACCATTTAATCCGTAATCCATTCCATTCCTTTTCACTTATTTCTGTGGTTCGACACTCGGACTTCCGAGACTATACTATAACTTGGCGTGCCTGCACTTGGGCTACCACAACGTGATAGTATCCGCGCGTCAAGTTTTTGGCCCCGTTGCCGGGGACTAAGGCAAAAGGCAGATTCCGAGTTTTGTATAAACCCAATCTTTGTAAGTATCTCTCCATTTAATTAATTTATTTTTCTTTCTTATTCTTATTTGATTTTGTAGAGTCCCGAGGAGCCACTTAAACAAGTTTTCCTAAGCCTATGCAAGGGCGATTGTTCGTGGATATTCGAATTAGCCCTCCCACATCTCCAAGAATGGCAAACCAAGGAAGATCGGCGGATCACGAGAGCGATAATGAAGGGGAAGGTGCCAACAATGTTCCTCCAGTTAAGACAATGAGGGACTACCTTCAACCGCCTCGGGCATCTTCGAACTCATGCATCGTACTTCCCATCGGACAGGCCGGTGCGTTCTCTTTCAAGCCAGGTATGCTTCAGCATATCCCATCTTTTCATGGTATGGAGTCTGAAAATCCATACTTGTATTTGAAAGATTTTGAAGAATTTTGCTCCACATTTCGTGAGGCAAATATAGACGAGGATGTCATGCGATTAAAACTCTTTCCTTTCTCCCTAAAAGACAAAGGAAAAATTTGGCTAAATGCTCAAAGACCGCAATCAATTCGGTCTTGGCAAGAGCTTCAAGCGGAGTTTCTAAAAAAAATATTTCCCGTTCATAGAACCAATGCTTTAAGAAGGGCGATATCGAATTTTTCGCCAAAAGAAAATGAAAGTTTTTATAAGTGTTGGGAAAGATATAAGGAACTTTTAAACACATGCCCTCACCACGGTCATGAAACTTGGAGCCTTGTTAGTTTCTTTTATGAATCCCTCACCCCTGATATGCGTACGTTTGTCGAGACCATGTGTAATGGTCAATTCTTAAGTAAGAATCCCGATGAGGCTTTGTTATATTTTGATGAATTAGCAGAAGGTGCCCAAAATTGGAACACCTATACTGAGGAACCCAAAGCCAAAACTCAAGGAAGGGGTGGGTTGTACCAAGTGTCCAACGAGGATGACATGGGTGCGAGATTGTTCCAATTGTCTAAGAAAGTAGAGGTAATGGAAGCAAGTAAGCTTAAGGAGGTCAACGTAGTATCTTCGAGTCAGTTGTGTGTCATTTGCAAAAATTCGGGACACACTACCGAGGATTGCCCTACCATTCTCGCTTTTCGGGAAGTTCTCAAAAATCCCGCCCAAGTCAATGCTTTGCACCAGTACAACCAAAACCGAAACCAGAACGACCTTTATTCTCAAAGGTACAATGAGGGATGGAAGAATCACCCCAATTTCAGTTGGGGAGGAAATCAAGGTCAGAACCACAACCGATATCATCAAAACCAAAGGCAACAACAACCTCAAAACTCTTTTGTTCCACATCAGAATCAAAATCCCAACCAAAACTTGGAAGCTTTGTTGAGATCATTTGTGGACAAAACGGATCATGATGTGGGTGAGTTAAAAACTCAAATGTCTAAACTCACCACCTCCCTAGCTACCCAAGAGAAAGGAAAATTTCCCTCTCAACCTTTAGTTAATCCTAAAGGCCAAGTTCAAGTCATAGAGGGAGGGGAGTCTAGCACCAAGTTAGAAGAACTTAAATCTATCACAATCCTAAGGAGTGGGAAGGAGGTAGACAAAACTATTGTTCCTAAAACCCCCAGGGTAGAGGACATAGTTGAGCCTATGAGAGTTGAGAAGGATGTGAGTGAAGAAAAGAAAAGATAAAAAGAGAAACAAGGAAAAGAAGATCTCGAAAAAATAAAAAATGGGATCAAGGTCCCATTTCCGGAGAGATTAAGCCAACCATCCAAATCTAGTACCGAGATTTTGGACATTTTTAGACAAGTGAAAATCAACATTCCATTGCTTGACGCGATCAAGCAAATACCTTCGTATGCTAAGTTCCTCAAGGACTTATGTACTACCAAACGGAGGTTGAATGTCAAGAAGAAGGCCTTCATGGCGGAGCAAGTGAGTTCCATAATGCAAGGCACGATGGCCCCCAAGTTCAAAGACCCCGGTTGTCCCACAATTTCATGTTTCATAGGAAATTGTAGGATAAAAAATGCATTGTTAGATTTGGGAGCAAGCGTTAATGTGCTCCCATATTCGGTATATCAACAATTGGGGCTGGGAGAGTTGAAACCCACGAGGGTTACAATCCAATTAGCGGACCGATCCGTTAAAATCCCAAGAGGGATAGTCGAGGATGTACTTGTCCAAGTAGACAAGTTTTATTTTTCGGTTGATTTCATCATCCTCGACATGAAACTAGTGTCGAATCCTGCTAACGAGATTCCGGTTATCCTCAGACGACCATTTTTTGCCACTTCTAATGCTATAATAAATTGCAAGAACGGAATCATAAAGTTAACATTTGGAAACATGACTCTAGAGCTAAACGTGTTCTCTTTGAGTAATAAAAAAGATGACGAATGAAGAGGAAAGCGAACACGTGAACATGATAGAGTCATGTATCCAAGACCACTTTGTGGCAAACTTCGAATCGGGCTCAACGGAAGGTTATCTAACCACTTTTGATGAACCCGAGGATTGTATGCAAGTGTTTTCCTTGTGTGACAAATAGGTTGAATGCTTGGAGAAAGAGGAAAACACATCATCGTCCACCAAAAAGCTTGAAGGACAAATGTATCTCAAGCTATTGCCTAGCAATTTGAAGTATGCCTTCTTAGGAGCTTCAGACACTTACCCCGTCATCATTTCGTCCGATCTCTCGGACGACCAAGAGGTAAGGTTGGTTAATTTGCTTGGTAAATACAAAAAGGCTTTTGGTTGGACTCTTGTCGACCTCTAAGGAATAAGCCCACTGATTTGTACACATAAAATTCATTTGGAGGATGGGGCGAAAACATCAAGGCAATTTCAACGCCGGTTGAATCCTAACATGCAAGAAATGGTTAGGAACGAGGTGTTGAAATTGTTAGATGCAAAGATCATCTATCAAATCTCGGATAGTAAATGGGTTAGTCCAACTCAAGTGGTATCGAAAAAATCGGGTCTTACGGTAGTTAAGAACGAATCAAACGAGTTGATTCCACAAAGAGTCACCATTGGGTGTCGAATGTGTATTGACTACCGTAAACTCAATGAGGCAACTCGTAAAGATCATTTCCCACTCCCCTTTTTAGATCAAACTCTATAAAAGGTAGCGGGCCATGAATATTACTCGTTCCTCGATGGTTTTTCTGGGTACAATCAAATTGAGATCGACCTAGATGATCAAGAAAAGACCACCTTTACATGCCCTTTTGGTACCTTCGCTTATCAAAGAATGCCCTTTGGTCTGTGTAACGCACTGGCCACTTTCCAACGGTGTTTGCTAAGTATTTTTAGCAATATGGTGGAAAGGACTTTGAAAGTTTTTATGGATGACTTTACCGTCTATGGTAAGTCATTCGACAATTGCTTGACTAACCTGGAACAGGTTTTGGAAAGATGTGTGGAAAAAAAATTGGTGTTGAATTGGGAGAAGTGCCATTTTATGGTTACCAAGGGGATCGTATTGGGACACATCATTTCGTCAGAAGGAATTGAAGTGGATAAAGAAAAAATTGAATTGATAGCCAAACTTCCTACACCCAAGAATGTCAAAGATGTCCGATCATTTCTAAAACATGCCGGGTTTTATCGGAGGTTTATCAAGAATTTCAGTTCCATCTCCAAGCCAATGTGTAATCTACTTCTCAAGGATGCACCCTTTAAGTGGGATGCCAAGTGCGAAGAAACTTTTATCTCTCTGAAGCATATGCTCACCACTGCACCAATTATGCAAACACCGGACTGGAGCTTGCCATTCGAGCTCATGTGCGACGCAAGTGACTATGCAGTGGGAGCGGTTCTTGGTCAACGGAAAGACAAGAAACTGGGTGTAATATACTATGCAAGTAGGACTTTGAATGATGCACAGATGAATTACACCATAACAGAGAAAGAGCTTCTGGCAATTATTTTCGCCTTGGACAAGTTTCGATCCTATTTGATAGGGTCGCCCATTGTTATTTTCACGGATCATGCGGCATTGAAGTACCTATTCACGAAGAAGGATGCCAAGCTACGGCTTTTGAGGTGGATACTCCTGTTACAAGAATTCCATTTGAGCATCAAGGACAAAAAGGGAGTCGATAACGTGGTGGCCGATCATCTGTCTCGACTCACTTTTACGAACAACATTGAAGAAGGCCCGATCCAAGATTCATTTCTAGACGAGCAGTTGTTAGCAATATCGACACTCCCATGGTATGCAGACATTGTAAATTATCTTGTGACCGACAAGATACCCAAGTCATGGGGCGCACATGACAGAAAAAGATTCTTGAGCGAAGTGAGGCGATTCTACTGGGATGAACCGTACCTGTTTAAATACTGTGCGGATTAAATAATCCGACGGTGCATTCCAAATGAAGAAGTGGAGAGAGTTCTGTCCTTCTGCCATTCTAAAGCTTACGGAGGACACTTTTCTGCAAAGAAGACTACTGCTAAGATTTTGCAAAGCGGATTGTACTGGCCGTCGCTTTTTAAGGACGCACAACGCTTTTGCAAGGCATGCCAGAGATGCCAAATGCTTGGAGGCATCTCCAAGAGGAATATGATGCCACTCAACCCAATCTTGATGATTGAAATCTTTAATTGTTGGGGCATCAATTTTATGGGACCATTCCCATCCTCCTACGGTAATCTTTACATTTTAGTTGCCGTAGATTATGTTTCAAAATGGGTGGAAGCCCAAGCGTGCAAGAAAAATGATCACAAAGTGGTGATCCGATTTCTAAAAGAATACATTCTTGCATGTTTTGGCACCCCCAAGGCAATAATAAGCGATGGCGGTACTCACTTTTGAAACAGACCATTTCAATCATTAATGCAAAAGTACGGTATAAACCACAAAGTATCGCTCGCTTATCATCCACAAACTAACGATCAAGCCGAGTTAGCAAATAGGGAGATCAAACAGATTCTAGAGAAAACGGTAAATCCGAACCGCAAGGATTGATCGTTAAGACTGACCGATGCACTTTGGGTTTACCGTACTGCGTATAAAACAACTCTAGATATGTCTCCTTATCGCATTGTGTACGGAAAACCATGTCATTTGCCAGTAGAATTGGAACACAAATCATATTGGGCAACTAAGATGGTTAACTATGATTTCGAGAAAGCCGGGCTTGACCGTAAGTTTCAAATAAATGAAATCGAGGAATTGAGAAGAGATGCATATGATAATGCGAAGATAAGCAAGGAACGTCCAAAATCTTTCATGATAAATCCATTTTAGGGAAAGAATTCAAACTTGGGCACAAAGTTCTTATTTATGACACTCGTCTGCATCTTTTCCCGAGAAAATTGAAGTCTCGTTAGACCGGCCCATACATTGTCCATCATGTATTCCCATTTGGGGCCGTGAATGTTGAGGATCCAAAAACTGGCTTTGTTTTCAAAGTAAATGGGCAACGTCTTAAGCCGTTTTTGGAATTCTCACCTCGAGAGGAGTCCACCCCTCTCGAAGACCCGACTTATGCCTAACAAGCATGGGTCAATTTTGTAAATAATGTTTTTGTAGTATTTTTTTTGAGTTTCAGGAATTGATATCGGAAATTCGGGTGTCATTGGGAATGAATGGATCAAGTTGAGGGGAGCCAGGAGGTGTGGTAGTGCATAGAAGAGTAAGAAAAATTTTCTGGCAGATTGGTTCATGATCGATCATGCCCTAACCATGATCGATCATGGTTGAAATTTTTCTCAGGATTGAAAGGCCTGATCGATCATGGTAATAGCATGATCGATCATGGAAGATAAGGAGCTGGGTAGTGGGCAGCATGATCGATCATGGTCATACCATGATCGATCATTGTACAAAATTTCAGTTGGGTAGAATGACCCATGATCAATCATGGGTTGACCATGATCGATCATGGTCCCGAATTAAAACAGGGGAACCGTTCTAAAACCCCCATTTCTCTCCTCCCTCAACCCAAATCCTCTCCAATCCCTAACCCTTTCTCCCCCATTCTTCCCAAAACCTCCCCAAACACCATTTACATCCATCCCCATCTAGAATCACGCATCAAATCCTCCAATTTCAAGCCCCATTGCCATACCCATCTCAAAACCCATTTTTCCCTCTCTTCACATAGATTTCGAGCCCTAACTCCCCAAATCTCGAAATCTCTCATCTATACCTTCCCTAAAGCATCACAATACTCCTCAGATGGCTTCCTCTAATCCTCCCACTAAGACGGTTGACATTCAAGCTGCAAAGGGTGGTTATCGCGAATTTCGAAGCCGCCAAGAATTCGAATGGTGGAATTACGCCTTCCAGACGAGGATGGTAGTGATCGAGAGGCCGGTCTACATCGGTACACTGGACGATTTCCCCCAACGAACAATGTTTGAGCGAAATCCAGAATGGATTAACTACTTGCGGGAACAAGGTACTCAATGTAATCTCACCATCTGTCGTGAATTTGTTGCAAGTTTAATTCCAGTTCCAAAAACTCCGTATGCATGTATTGCTCATGTTCGAGGGAGAACAGTCCATTTTAACCTCAATGTTTTGAGCGAGATCACGGGCATCCCGGCTTTGCCACACAATGCCTATGATCTCCCTTATTTGGATGGTACCCCCTATGTAGAGCCATTGGCTAATGACCTAGCCTCATTTCTAGCCGGTAGACCCACGGAATGGATTGGAACTTAATTCGATAGGAGCAATTTGCATGATAGCCTTAGGATGTTGTGGCTTGTAATTGCCAATGCTTTGGACCCAACCTCTCATATCTAGCACCTATACCCTTCTCAAGCGTATGTACTATATGCCATTGCAACAAACAAGCGCTATGGTTTGCTTCGTCACATCATTGGGCGAATCGCGAGAATAATAGACTTGGTCGCCCTCAATGAAACAATCAAATTTGGGTCATTGATCACTCAGGTATGTTTGCGGGCGGGAGTAAATGAAAGGGATGATGAAGTAAAGAAAATGCCACGAGCACCTCTTAACCGATCTACCCAAACTCGGGCCGCTGGTCAATTGAGGAACCGGCCGAGTTCCTCCACAGCTGCACCACCACCGAGTGATGACAAAGAAGGAGGGGCAGAAGAAGCAGGAGCGATGTTCCGGGTCCCTCAAGGCGTAGAAGACGGGCAAGCTCTGGGCTGGTAGATGGTACCAGGGAATTCATGAGAGAGCAGTTCGAACAGATGACTGCCATGATGCAAACCGCAACCGCGAGCATAAATGAGAGGGTTGAGATAATGGTGCTGCGGCAAGATCGATTGGAGGCAGATATTGCAGCTCAGGTCGAGGCATGAGTTGCAGCACAGATGGCGACTCAGCAAGAGTTTATACGCCAGCAGTTCGAGGCGTTGTACGGTCGATTTCCCCCACCCCCATCTCCTAATATGTGATGATGATGTGATAGCCTGAAAACTCTTTAATTAACTATATTTATGCTAAGTTTTACTTTATTTCTTTTGGGTTGTATTAGAATTTAGACTTGATGTTAACTTTAGAACTTGGTTTTAATGGTTGAATGTTATGGTTTTTGCTTTTGAATTCTAATTCTAACCCGTTTTGTGTATAGTTGTTGTTTATCTCTTATTTTTGTATCATGGAAAGCAAAGCCAAAGTAGCGACCGTGCATTTTCTTGTTCTCTTTCCATTGCGGACAATATGTATTTCAAGTTGAGGGGGGTATGCTATTTATGTTGTGATTATTTTTGTTTTTGGCTTGCTATTATCTATTTCCATGAGTAGAAGAGATGTGTTTCAAAATTGTTTTTGAGAAGTTTGAAAATTGATGATTGATTGAGTTGTTGTTCAAATGAAGACTATTGTTTCATTAGCTTTTGGCATGAATTCTTTGGTCTAGATAGGAATTTGAATGATAATCTAAATTACCTTGCTTCACTTAATCTCATATCCCGTTATATTCTCATGTTCCACATGCTAGATCACTTCGGTTGTTTCCAATTTGGTAATAACACCTAGATTGATTTTCATTAAAAGAAGAGGAATTTTTGTCCAAAAATAATGGAAGCTCTTTCGAAAAGATCCTCCAATGAGAGGACAAAAGCATAGCACTTTGATAACTCGGATGACTTTTATCCAAATATTGACTTAAAGCTTCACTTGACTAAATCTTAAGTCTCTTTGTCTAATATTAGGGAGGGGTAAAGGTTACCATATGGGAAAGGGTGAATAGCTTCCTTTGAGCTCCAATGAATGAGCAAGTTATGTAAATTTCATAAGTGAAACCGCTGCCCCCCAAAGAGATGAAAACCGCCCTGATCTATTTTAGCGAAATTTCCAAGTAAAAGATAAACAAAGTGCTTAGAATCGACAAATCTTGGAGCTTTTGTTTTTGAAAAAGTTCCCTCTTCCGTCTTGAATGATTATGACTCTTTGTGTTCATATCGAATTGTTTGAATTGAAGTCTAGTTTGTGAGCATTGCAGAATATGAGATTGTGTTTTAAAGGAGATAGGCGAATTAAATGATCATTCAAAAGTCCGTCAATTTGGAAAATTGATAGTAATGCCTCTTGCTTTGCAAATTGAAACTTGAATCTTCATTCTCTCATCATTCATCATGATCAAACTTCTAATGTTTGTAGGTATCATTTCTGAAAACCTTCACGAGATGCAACTCCTCTTCTTTGGGAACTTAGAAGTTAACATATTTTTGTATAAGCATATTAGTTTTTGTAATTATATAATTTTTGTCTTGCTAAGGGACTAGCAAGAGATAAGTTGAGGGGAGTTAATAAACGCATAATATTGTCATGTATAAGCTCTTTAGGGAGTCACTTGACGCGTTTGTCGCTTTTATTCTGCCTAATTATCCACTTATCTCGAGATTAGTGCCTTAGCGAGTTTTGTTTCTAACGTGGCCCAAGTTGGTGTGCATTTTGTAGTATTCCACGTGTTTGTAGGATTGAGATTCAATGGCATTACATAAATTGATCAAGTGTTAGCCAAAAGCTCACAAAAATGCTGATTTGAAGAAATCCCAGAACCATGATCGATCATGGTGCAAAAATCTCAACTCCAGAACACTCCATGATCGATCCTGGTATTAGCATGATCGATCATGCCTTCGGGCAACTTCCTCCTTTCACACCCAAAATGGGCTATTTTAGTGGTTTAAGTTATTTTAGATATTTAGTTAGATATTTTGCAACCTTTTAATATATATTATTTCTCTTAGCTTCTAGGCTAAGATATCTTGATCTTTGTAGAAGTTCTAGAGAGAAGGGAGAGCTAAAGCTTTGTAATTTTCTTCTTTCCTCTTGTAAGTTACTTTGATTTTAAGAAATGAATGCTTCTTTTATAATTCTTGCTTCGAGTATTATGGAGTAGTCTTTTGCTAAGGTTACGGAGGTGAATCGCGATATAATATTTGGTGATTAATGGCTTAATCCATGTTTAAAGTTTGAGAAATATTTGTAAATCCTTTTCTTCTTCATTTCCTCCATTCTTTCTA
Organism: Lonicera japonica; assembly: GCA_021464415.1. NCBI lineage: Eukaryota > Viridiplantae > Streptophyta > Magnoliopsida > Dipsacales > Caprifoliaceae > Lonicera > Lonicera japonica. Next base: position 54,935,223 of record CM038463.1, read on the forward strand.
GTTTTCTAGGTATTTTCATATTCAATTAAGACTTTATATGCCTTGTATATTTAGTGCTTGGTTGTTTATGAACATACAACATATTTATATGGTTCTAGAAAGCTTGTAGTCTCTTTCCCCCATTCATGGAGTTTTAGTCCTTTTTGTAGAAATTATAAATAGATCATAAAACTGACGCCGCTTAAATAACGCGTTGCGATAGAGCCCAAGTGCAGGCACGTCAAGTTGTAATATAGTCTCGGAAGTCCGAGTGTCGAACCACAGGGATAAGTGAAGAGGAATGGAATGGATTACGGATTAAGTGATTTTCTGGTTTCTGTGAGTTGGTTTGTTGTAGAACAACGTAAATGTAAAACAGATGCGAAAATAAATAAGAAAGCACTAAGGTAGGTGGAGATTAGTTACGATTTAAGAAACGGTGATCATTAGCTCATACTAAGATTAGAACACAAGGATTCTCGAGAAATGGGGAATGTTGGTGTATCTCTCAATAGCAGAGGGTGCGACGCTAGGCGACTCATTCCCGAATTGAAGCTATATCAAGAGAGATACAAACGACATACCACCAAAGACGAGGTTATCATTCCTACCTCTTAGCTACGGGTGTGAAGCAAGGCAACCCATTCCTGATGAAGCTAATCCGAGATAGATATGACGAACTCATCATAAAAAGATTTAACATCAAGCAAGTGTGGTAATCTCATGATTTAAAGAATGAAAATTAAAAAGTAAATCCAAACAATGAAACGGAATGAAGTTTATGGGATAAATTTGTCATCTCATCTTTTATCACATATGGTAGAAAATAAAGAGTCTAAGTATCACATAAAGTGTAAGAAGCACTCAATATATCAATAAATGAATCAAAGATAAGCTAAACAAATTTAAAATCCATCTATGGAGTTTTAAGAACTATTCATAATTTCTATGAAGAGGGAAAAACTCCATGGATGGGGGAAAGGGACTACAAGCTTTTTAGAACCATATAAATATGTTGTATGTTCATTAACAACCAAGCACTAAATATACAAGGCATATAAAGTCTTAATATTATGAATATACCTAGAAAGCTTGCAACAATGGAGGAAATGAAGAAGAAAAGGATTTACAACTATTTCTCAAACTTTAAACATGGATTGAGCCATAAATCACCGAATATTATATCGCGGTTCACCTCCGTAACCTTAGTAAAAGACTACTCCATAATACTCGAAACAAGAATTATAGAAGAAGCATTCATTTCTTAAAATCAAAGTAAACTTACAAGAAGAAGAAGAAATTACAAGGTTTTAGCTCCCACTTCTCTCTAGAACTTGTACAAAAACTTAGATGTCTTCGCCAAGAAGCTAAGAGAAAATAATATATATTAAAAGGTTGCAAAATATCTAACTAAATATCTAAAATAGCTTGAACCACTAAAATAGCCCATTTTGGGTGTGAAATGGCCAAGTTGCAAGGGCCATGATCGATCATGGTTATGCCCATGATCGATCATGGAAGTGCTCTGCCAGAAAATCTTGCAACCATGATCGATCATGGCTTTGCCCATGATCGATCATGGGTCTGGAACTTGTTCACTCAGCACTTTGCAAGCCTCCGAGCTTACTCTTGATCACTTCATGCAATGCCATTGTACTCCAATCCTACAAACACATGGAATACTACAAAATACACACCAACTTGGGCCATGTTAGATACAAAACTCGCTAAGACACTAATCTCAAGATAAGCGGATAATTAGGCAGAATTAAAGCAACAAACGCGTCATGCGACTCTGGGAAAGAGCTTATGCATGACAATATTATGCGTTTATCAAAAACTCCATAGATGGATTATTAAATTTGTTTAGCTTATCCTTGATTCATTTATTGATATATTGAGTGCTTCTTACACTTTATGTGATTCTTAGACTCTTTATTTTCTACCATAAGTGATAAATGATGAGTTGACAAATTTATCCCATAAACTTCATTCCGTTTCATTGTTAGGATTCACTTTCTAATTTTCATTCTTTAAATCATGAGATTTCATACACTTACTTAATGTTAAACCTTTTTACAATGAGTTTGTCATATTTATTTCGTATTAGCTTCTTTGGGAATGGGTTGCCTTGCTTCACACCCGTAGCTAAGAAGTATGAATGATAATCTTGTCTTTGGTGGAATGTCGATTGTCTCTTTCTTGATATAGCTTCAATCTGGGAATGAGTCGCCTAGCGTCGCACCCTTTGCTATTGAGAGATACACCAACATTCCCCATATCTCGAGAAACCTTGTGTTGAAATCTTCGTATGAGCTAGTGATCACCGTCTCTTAAATCGTAACTAACCTCCACTTACCTTAGTGCTTTCTTATTAATTTTCACAACGGTTTTACAATTTCGTTGTTTCACAACAATTTCAATTTACAAAACCAGAAAAACCATTTAATCCGTAATCCATTCCATTCCTTTTCACTTATCCCTGTGGTTCGACACTCGGACTTTCGAGACTATACTATAACTTGGCGTGCCTGCACTTGGGCTACCACAACGCGATAGTATCTGCGCGTCAAGTTTTTGGCGCCGTTGCCGGGGACTAAGGCAAAAGGCGGATTCCAGGTTTTGTATAAACCCAATCTTTGTAAATATCTCTCCATTTAATTAATTTATTTTTCTCTCTTATTCTTATTTGATTTTGTAGAGTCCCGAGGAGCCACTTGAACAAGTTTTCCTAAGCCTATGCAAGGGTGATTGTTCGTGGATATTCGAATTAGCCCTCTCACATCTCCAAGAATGGCAAACCAAGGAAGAGCGGCGGATCACAAGAGCGATAATGAAGGGGAAGGTGCCAACAATGTTCCTCCAGTTAGGACAATGAGGGATTACCTTCAACCGCCTCGGGCAACTTCGAACTCATTCATCGTACTTCCCAACAAGGTGAATTTTGGCTCCAAAAAGTCCCTTTCTCTCCCCATTTCGAGCACCTCTTTCTCCTATCCTCCACTGACCATTTCTTCATCGCCTCAAACACCAAAATACCTCCATCAAACACTCCATTAAAGATCATTCATCCATTAAATCCTTTAAATCTTCCATCAATCTTTCCATTTTTACCCAAAAATCATCAAACTCAACACTTTCTCTCACTAAAAATCCATACTCTTCACCCCACTCCTACCTTCGAAAATCCTCACCAAAAATTTAGATTTTTGCCTCTCATTTTATCCATTTATCATCTCAAGCACATAACTTTCACTCTCATCCAGTAATTTCCATCCAAATCCACCAAAATCTTGAATTTTGACCCCATAGATTCTCAATTTCGAGCTCTTCATAAACCCACCAAAATTTTCAAAACCCACTTGTCCCAAGCTCCAATGGCATCATCCTCTACCAACCCAAGTCCAAGAAGAAGCACGGTCACCTCTCCTAACTTTGAAAACTCCATTTTTATTTATTTATTTTCTATTTATTTTTAATTTTTTTTTGCTTTATTTTCTTTTTGGGTTGTTGGATTATTTTAACATAACTACTTGTGATGGCTTGAGCTTTAATTTTTCATGTTATGTTTGACTAATGCTAACGCACTTTTTTTAGATTTTTGTATATATTGTAGCTTTGAAATTGATCTTAGCTTCTTTTTGGAGAAATTGGAAAACAATTTTCTAAGAATTCGGGCTAAAATCTCAAAAGCATTGAGGACAATGCCAACTTTAAGTTGGGGGGTGAGCACTTTAAAATCTCAAATTTTCAAGCATGCTTTCTTTCATGTTAATTTTCTCCATGCTAGGATCGATTTCACTATCTTATCGAAGTTTGAAAAATGATGATCAATTTTTTAGAATTGTTCATGAATTGATGGTTTTTGGCATGAAATTCTTAATTCGGATAGGTAGTTGATTGCTAATCGCTATGGCATTGCTTCATTTAGATTCTTGAGCCTTATAGTTTCCTATGAATATGCATAATGTTGCATCTCGTGAAGGTTTTCAGAAATGATACCTACAAACATTGGAAGTTTGATCATGATGAATGGTGAGAATGAAGATTCAAGTTTCAATTTGCAAAGCAAGAGGCATTATTGTCAATTTTCCAGAATGACGGACTTTTGAATGATCATCTAATTCACCTATCTCCTTTAGAACACAATCCCATATTCTCCAATGCTCAAATACCAGACTTCGATTCAAACAATTCGATATAAACACAAAGAGTCATAATCATTCAAGAAGGAAGAGAGAACTTTTTCAAAAACAAAAGCTCCAAGATATGTCGATTCTAAGCACTTTCTTTATCTTTTACTTGAAAATTTCGCTAAATTAGATCAGGGTGGTTTTCGTCTCTATGGGGGGCAGCGGTCTCACTTATGAAATTTTTTCAAAATTCTGCTCATTCATTGGAGCTTAAAGGAAGCTATTCACCCTTTCCCATATGGCAACCTATACCCATCCATAATATTAGACAAAGAGACTTAAGATTTAGTCAAGTGAAGCTTTAAGTCAATATTAGGATAAAAGTCATCCAAGTTATTAAAGTGCTATGCTTTTGTCCTCTCATTGGAGGATCTTTTCGAAAGAGCTTCCATTATTTTTGGACAAAAATTTTTCTTCTCTCAATGAAAATAAATCTAGGTGTTATTACCGAATTGAAAACAACCGAAGCAATCTAGCATGTGGAGCATGAGAATATAATGGGATATGAGACTAAGTGGAGCAAGGCAATTTAGATTATCATTCAAATTCCTATCTAGATCAAAGAATTCATGCCAAAAGCTAATGAAACAATAATCTTCATCGAACAAAATATCAATCAATCATCAATTTTCAAACTTCTAAAAAAAAATTGAACAAATCTCTTCTACTCATGGGAATGACTAATAGCAAGCCAAACAAAATAAACACAAAATAACGTACCCCCCTCCACTTGAAACACACATTGTCCTCAATGTAAAGAGAACAACAACAACGCACGGAAGGGCTACAATGACTTTGCTCTTCATGAGACAAAAATAAGAGATAAACAAAAACTATTCACAAAACGGGTTAGAATTAGAATTCAAAAGCAAAAACTATAATATTCAATCATTAAAACCAAGTTCTAGAGTTAACATCAAGTCTCAATTCTAATACAACCCAAAAGAAATAAAATAAAACTAAGCATAAATATAGGTACTTAAAGAGTTTTCAGGCTATCACATCATCATCACATATCAGAAGGTGGGGGTGGTGGAAAACGACCATACAACGCCTCGAACTGCTGGCGTATGAACTCCTGCTGAGTCGTCATCTGAGCTGCAACTCGTGCCTCGACCTGAGCTGCAATATCTGCCTCCAAACGGTCCTGACGCAATACCATAATCTCTACCCTCTCGTTGACGCTAGCAAACCCGGTCTGCATCAAAGCAGTCATCTGCTCAAACTGCTCTCTAATGAACTCCCTATTGTCATCCACAGGCCCAGAGCTTGCCCTTCTTCTACGCCTTGACTGACCCGGAACATCCGCTCCTGCTTCCTCTGCCCCTTCTTCTTCGCTATCCCCCTGTTGTGGTGCGGCTGTGGAAGAACTTGGCCTATTTCTCAGTTGTCCGGCGGCTCTAGCCTGGGTGGACCTGTTTATCGGGGCCCGCTGTATCTTTCTGACATCGGTGTCCCTTTCTTGGACACCCGCCTCCAAACAAATGCGGGTCAGAAGCACACCAAATTTTATCGTTTCGTTATGGGCTACCGTGTCATAGACTTTCATGATTTTTCGCATTATGTAGCGAACCAAACAACACGGCCTATTGCGAGCAATTACATATAGAACATAGGCATGATAGGTGTACAAATGTTGAATGTGCGAGGTGGGATCTAACGCATTGGCTACAACAAGCCACAGGGTCCTGAATTGTGGTGCTAAATTGTTCCTATCGAATTGCGTGCCAATCCAAGTCATTGGACGACCGGCTAAGAACGTAGCCAACTCGTCATCAGTGGGGTATAAAATACGGGCTGAATGAGGGAGGTCATAGCTGCCATCCGGCAATGCCGGAATCCCCGTGACTCTACTAACAACCTCGAGGTTGAAAGGAACAGTTCTCCCACGTACGTGGGCAACATAGGCATAAGCAGCATTGGGCACACGCACCAAACTTGCTACAAATTCACGACATAGAGTGAGATTACATTGATTACCTGGTTGTCGCAAATATTGAACCCACCCCTCGTGTCTTTCGAATGTTCCCATTTGAGGGAAACCGTCCAAGGCACCAATAATCACAGGCCTCTCGATCATCACAGCCCGGTTCCTGAAAGCGTAATTCCACCAATCGTACTCCTGACGGCTACGGAACCCGCGGTACCCACCCCTCGCGGCTTGAAGCTCTTCTGGCTTGTTAACTGGAGTAATGGCAGCCATTGATGTGGGGAGAGGGGAGAAATAGAGAGAAATTTCAAAATTTTGGGGAGTAGGGCTCGAAATTGGGGGTTTGGGGTTTTTAGAGAGAGAAAGAGGTGTTGATAGTAGATGGGTTTGGAGTTTGGGGGTGAAATTGAGAGTTTATGGAGGTGGAAAGGCTAGGGGAGGGTTTGATATGATGATTGTTGAAGGTTTGAAGAAGGGAGATGGAGAGAAATGGGAGTTAGAGAGAAAAAGGGGCACGATTTTGGGGTTTAGAAACGGCTGCTCTGTTTTTAAAAGGGACCATGATCGATCATGGCTTTGCCCATGATCGATCATGGAAGTCTACTGCCGCAGGAAAATTTCACCATGATCGATCATGGTTTTGCCCATGATCGATCATGGAAGTGCACTGCCTCCTCAATTTGATCCCATGATCGATCATGGGTATAACCATGATCGATCATGCCTTCAACAAAAATTCTCCCATGAGATTTCTTCACTTGAAACACCTTTCCACTCCCCCCAACTTGGTCCAGCTCGATCCAATCTCGCCCAAAAATTCCTGAAACTCAAAAATACTACAAAAAACATTATTTACAGAATCGACCTATGCTTGTTAGGCATAAGTCGGGTCTTCGAAAGGGGTGGACTCCTCTCGAATTGGGAATTCTAAAAATGGCTTTAAACGTTGTCCATTTACTTTAAAAACATAGCCGGTTTTGGGATCCTCAACTTGCACAGCCCCAAAAGGAAATACATGACGGACAATGTATGGGCCGGTCCAACGAGACTTCAATTTCCCGGGGAAGAGATGCAGACGAGTATCATAAATAAGAACTTTGTGCCCAAGTTTGAATTCTTTCCTTAAAATAGATTTATCATGAAAAATTTTGGCACGTTCCTTGCTTATCTTCGCATTATCATATGCATCTCTTCTCAATTCCTCGATTTCATCAATTTGCAACTTACGGTCAAGCCCGGCTTTTTCGAAATCACAGTTAACCATCTTAGTTGCCCAGTATGATTTGTGTTCCAACTCTACTGGCAAATGACACGGTTTTCCATATACAATGCGATAGGGAGACATATCTAGAGTTGTTTTGTACGCAGTACGGTAGGCCCAAAGTGCGTCGGTCAGTCTTAATGAGCAATCCTTGCGGTTCGGGTTTACCGTTTTCTCTAGAATCTGTTTGATCTCCCTATTTGCCAACTCGGCTTGACCATTAGTTTGAGGATGATAAGCGAGCGATACTTTGTGATTTACACCGTACTTTTGCATTAATGATTGAAACGGTTTATTGCAAAAGTGAGTACCGCCATCGCTTATTATTGCCTTGGGGGTGCCAAAACGTGCAAGAATGTGTTCTTTCAGAAATCGGATCACCACTTTGTGATCGTTTTTCTTACACGCTTGGGCTTCCACCCATTTCAAAACATAATCTACGGCAACTAAAATATAAAGATTACCGTAGGAGGATGGGAATGGTCCCATAAAATCAATGCCCCAACAGTCGAAGATTTCGATCATCAGAATTGGGTTGAGAGGCATCATATTCCTCTTGGAGATCCCTCCAAGCATTTGGCATCTTTGACATGCCTTGCAAAAGCGTTGTGCGTCCTTAAAAAGCGACGGCCAATACAATCCACTTTGCAGAATCTTCGCGGTGGTCTTCTTTGCCGAGAAGTGTCCTCCGCAAGCCTCAGAATGACAGAAAGATAGAGCTCTCTCCACTTCTTCCTCTGGGATGCACCGTCTGATAATCTGATCCGCACAATACTTAAACAGGTACAGTTCATCCCAATAGAATCGACCCACTTCACTCAAAAACCTTTTTCTATCTTGTGCGCCCCATGACTTTGGTATCTTGTCAGTTACAAGATAATTTACAATGTCTGCATACCATGGGAGCGTCGAGATTGCCAATAATTGTTCGTCTGGAAACGAATCTTGGATCGGGCTTTCTTCAATGTTGTTCGTAAAAGTGAGTCGAGACAGATGATCGGCCACCACGTTCTCGACTCCCTTTTTGTCCTTGATGCTTAAATGAAATTCTTGCAATAAGAGTATCCACCTCAAAAGCCGCGGCTTGGCATCTTTCTTTGTGAATAGATACTTCAATGCCGCGTGATCCGTGAAAATCACAATTGGCGATCCTATCAAATAGGATCGGAACTTGTCTAGGGCGAAGACAATTGCTAGAAGCTCTTTCTCTGTCGTGGTGTAGTTCATTTGCGCATCATTCAAGGTCCTACTTGCATAGTATATCACACCCGGTTTCTTGTCTTTTCGTTGACCAAGAACCGCTCCCACCGCATAGTCACTTGCGTCGCACATAAGCTCGAATGGCAAGCTCCAGTCCGGTGTCTGCATAATCGGCGCAGTAGTAAGCATATGCTTCAGAGCGACAAAGGCTTCCTCGCACTTGGCATCCCACTGAAAGGGTGCATCCTTGAGAAGTAGACTACACATGGGCTTGGAAATGGAACTGAAGTTCTTGATAAACCTCCTATAAAACCCGGCATGTCCTAGAAAAGATCGAACATCTTTGACATTCTTCGGTGTAGGAAGTTTAGCAATCAACTCAATTTTAGCTTTATCCACCTCGATTCCTTCTGAAGAAATGATGTGCCCCAAAACAATTCCCTTGGTAACCATAAGATGGCATTTCTCCCAGTTCAATACCAATTGTTTTTCCACGCATCTTCCCAAGACCTGTTCCAGGTTAGCCAAGCAATTGTCGAATGACTTACCATAGACGGTAAAGTCATCCATAAAAACTTCCAAAGTCCTTTCCACCATATCGCTAAAGATACTTAGCATGCACCGTTGGAAAGTGGCCGGTGCATTACATAGACCAAAGGGCATTCTTCGATAAGCGAAGGTACCAAAAGGACATGTAAAGGTGGTTTTTTCTTGATCATCTAGGTCAATCTCAATTTGATTGTACCCGGAAAAACCATCGAGGAAAGAGTAATATTCATGACCCGCTACCCTCTCTAGAGTTTGATCCAAAAAGGGGAGGGGGAAATGATCTTTACGAGTAGCCTCATTGAGTTTACGGTAGTCAATACACATTCGCCACCCGGTGGTGACTCTTTGTGGAATCAACTCGTTTGAGTCGTTCTTGACTACCGTAAGACCCGATTTTTTCGGTACCACTTGAGTTGGACTAACCCATTTACTATCCGAGATTGGATAGATGATCTTTGCATCCAATAATTTCAACACCTCGTTCCTAACCACTTCTTGCATGTTAGGATTCAACCGGCGTTGAAATTGCCTTGATGTTTTTGCCCCATCCTCCAAGTGAATTTTATGTGTACAAATCAAAGGGCTTATTCCTTGGAGGTCGGTAAGAGTCCAACCAAAAGCTTTTTTATATTTACCAAGCAAATGAACTAACCTTCCTTCTTGGTCATCCGAAAGTTCGGACGAGATGATAACTGGGAAGGTATCTGAAGCTCCCAAAAAGGCATACTTCAAATTGCTCGGCAATAGCTTGAGATCCATTTTTCCTTCAAGCTTTTTGGTGGGAGATTGTGTGTTTTCCTCTTTCTCCAAAAACTCAACCTGTTTGTCACACAAGGAAAACACTTGCATACAATCCTCGAGTTCATCGGAAGTGGTTAGATAACCTTCCATTGACTTCGATTCGAAATTTGCCACAAAGTGGTCTTGGATACATGACTCTATCATGTTTACGTGTTCACTTTCCTCATCATCATCGTCGTCTCTTTGATTGCTCAAGGAGAACACGTTTAGCTCTAAAGTCATGTTTCCAAATGCTAACTTCACAATTCCATTCTTGCAATTTATTATGGCATTAGAAGTAGCAAGAAATGGTCGCCCAAGGATAACTGGAATCTCCTTAGCGGGATTCGACACGGGTTGCATGTCGAGGATGATAAAGTCAACGGGAAAATAAAACTTGTCAATTTGAACAAGCACATCTTCGACTATCCCTCTTGGTATCTTAACGGATCGGTCCGCTAATTGAATAGTAACCCTCGTGGGTTTCAACTCACCCAACCCCAATTGTTGATATACAGAATATGGGAGTACGTTCACACTTGCTCCCAAATCTAGCAAAGCATTTTTGATCCTACAATTTCCTATGACACACGAAATTGTGGGGCAACCGGGGTCCTTGAACTTAGGGGCTCTCGTGCCTTGCATGATGGAGCTCACTTGCTCCGCCATAAAGGCCTTCTTCTTAACATTCAACCTTCGTTTTGTCGTGCATAAGTCCTTGAGGAACTTAGCATACGAAGGTATTTGCTTGACCGCGTCAAGCAATGGAATGTTGATTTTCACTTGTCGAAACACATCCAAAATCTCAGTATTAGATTTGGATGGTTGGTTCAATCTCTCCGGGAAAGGGACCTTAATTCCGTTCTTGATTTTCTCAAGATCCTCCTTTCCTTGTCTCTCTTCCTCTCTCTTCTTCTCTTCACTCACAACTTTTTCTACCTCCGACTCCTCAACATGCGTGGGATTAACTATGTCCGCCACCTTGGGGGTTTTAGGAACAATAGTTTTGTCTACCTCCTTACCACTTCTCAAGATTGTGATAGATTTGAGTTCTTCTATCTTGGAGCTAGACTCTCCTCCCTCTACTACTTGAACTTGACCTCTAGGATTCGCTAAAGGTTGAGAGGGGAATTTTCCCTTCTCTTGGGTAGCTAGGGCGGTGGTGAGTTTAGACATTTGAGTTTTTAACTCACCCACATCACGATCCGTTTTGTCCACAAATGATCTCAACAAAGCTTCCAAGTTTTGGTTGGGATTTTGATTCTGAGGTGGAACAAAAGAGTTTTGAGGTTGTTGTTGTTGCCTTTGGTTCTGATTATATTGGTTGTGGTTCTGACTTTGATTTCCTCCCCAACTGAAATTGGGGTGATTCTTCCATCCTTCATTGTACCTTTGAGAATAAGGATCGTTTTGGTTACGGTTTTGGTTGTACTGGTGTAAAGCATTGACTTGGGCGGGATCTTTGAGGACTTCCCGGAAAGCGGGAATGGTAGGACAATCCTCGGTGGTGTGTCCTGAATTTTCACAAATGACACACAACTGACTCGAGGATACTACGTTGACCTCCTTAAACTTACTTGCTTCCATTGCCTCTACTTTCTTAGACAATTGGAATAACCTCGCACCCATGTCATCCTCATTAGACACTTGGTACAACCCACCCCTTCCTTGAGTTTTTGCTTTGGGTTCCTCGGAATAGGTGTTCCAATTTTGGGCACCTTCCGCTAATTCATCAAAATACAATAAAGCCTCATCGGGATTCTTACTTAAGAATTGACCATTACACATGGTCTCAACAAACGTACGCATATCAGGGGTGAGAGATTCATAGAAAAAACTAACAAGGCTCCACGTTTCGTGACCATGGTGAGGGCATGCGTTTAGAAGTTCCTTGTATCTTTCCCAACACTTATAAAAAGTTTCATTTTCTTTTGGCGAAAAATTAGATATCGCCCTTCTTAAAGCATTGGTTCTATGCACGGGAAAGAATTTTTTTAGAAATTCCGCTTGAAGTTCTTGCCAAGACCGAATTGATTGTGGTCTTTGAGCATTTAGCCAAATTTTTCCTTTATCTTTTAGGGAGAAAGGAAAGAGCTTTAAACGCATGACATCCTCATTAATATTTGCCTCACGAAATGTGGAGCAGACTTCTTCAAAGTCTTTCAAGTGCAAGTATGGGTTTTCTGACTCCATACCATGAAAAGAAGGGATATGTTGAAGCATACCCGGTTTGAAAGAGAATGCTCCGGCTTGGCCAGCGGGAAGCACAATGCACGAATTCGAAGTTGCCCGAGGCGGTTGAAGGTAGTCTCTCATGGTCCTAACATGAGGAACATTGTTGGCACCTTCCCCTTCATTATCGCTCTCGTGATCCGCGGCTCTACCTTGGTTTGCCATTCTTGGAGATGTGGGAGGGCTAATTCGAATATCCACAAACAATCGCCCTTGCATGGGCTTGGACAATGATTCGAATCACTCCTTGGGAACTCTACAAAATAAAACAGAAAATAAGGGAGAAAAATAAATTAATCAAATAGAGAGAAATACTTACAGAATGGTTTTATACAAAACCCAGAATCCGCCTTTTGCCTTATCCCCGGCAACGGCGCCAAAAACTTGACGCCGCTTAAATAACGCGTTGCGATAGAGCCCAAGTGCAGGCACGTCAAGTTGTAATATAGTCTCGGAAGTCCGAGTGTCGAACCACAGGGATAAGTGAAGAGGAATGGAATGGATTACGGATTAAGTGATTTTCTGGTTTCTGTGAGTTGGTTTGTTGTAGAACAACGTAAATGTAAAACAGATGCGAAAATAAATAAGAAAGCACTAAGGTAGGTGGAGATTAGTTACGATTTAAGAAACGGTGATCATTAGCTCATACTAAGATTAGAACACAAGGATTCTCGAGAAATGGGGAATGTTGGTGTATCTCTCAATAGCAGAGGGTGCGACGCTAGGCGACTCATTCCCGAATTGAAGCTATATCAAGAGAGATACAAACGACATACCACCAAAGACGAGGTTATCATTCCTACCTCTTAGCTACGGGTGTGAAGCAAGGCAACCCATTCCTGATGAAGCTAATCCGAGATAGATATGACGAACTCATCATAAAAAGATTTAACATCAAGCAAGTGTGGTAATCTCATGATTTAAAGAATGAAAATTAAAAAGTAAATCCAAACAATGAAACGGAATGAAGTTTATGGGATAAATTTGTCATCTCATCTTTTATCACATATGGTAGAAAATAAAGAGTCTAAGTATCACATAAAGTGTAAGAAGCACTCAATATATCAATAAATGAATCAAAGATAAGCTAAACAAATTTAAAATCCATCTATGGAGTTTTAAGAACTATTCATAATTTCTATGAAGAGGGAAAAACTCCATGGATGGGGGAAAGGGACTACAAGCTTTTTAGAACCATATAAATATGTTGTATGTTCATTAACAACCAAGCACTAAATATACAAGGCATATAAAGTCTTAATATTATGAATATACCTAGAAAGCTTGCAACAATGGAGGAAATGAAGAAGAAAAGGATTTACAACTATTTCTCAAACTTTAAACATGGATTGAGCCATAAATCACCGAATATTATATCGCGGTTCACCTCCGTAACCTTAGTAAAAGACTACTCCATAATACTCGAAACAAGAATTATAGAAGAAGCATTCATTTCTTAAAATCAAAGTAAACTTACAAGAAGAAGAAGAAATTACAAGGTTTTAGCTCCCACTTCTCTCTAGAACTTGTACAAAAACTTAGATGTCTTCGCCAAGAAGCTAAGAGAAAATAATATATATTAAAAGGTTGCAAAATATCTAACTAAATATCTAAAATAGCTTGAACCACTAAAATAGCCCATTTTGGGTGTGAAATGGCCAAGTTGCAAGGGCCATGATCGATCATGGTTATGCCCATGATCGATCATGGAAGTGCTCTGCCAGAAAATCTTGCAACCATGATCGATCATGGCTTTGCCCATGATCGATCATGGGTCTGGAACTTGTTCACTCAGCACTTTGCAAGCCTCCGAGCTTACTCTTGATCACTTCATGCAATGCCATTGTACTCCAATCCTACAAACACATGGAATACTACAAAATACACACCAACTTGGGCCATGTTAGATACAAAACTCGCTAAGACACTAATCTCAAGATAAGCGGATAATTAGGCAGAATTAAAGCAACAAACGCGTCATGCGACTCTGGGAAAGAGCTTATGCATGACAATATTATGCGTTTATCAAAAACTCCATAGATGGATTATTAAATTTGTTTAGCTTATCCTTGATTCATTTATTGATATATTGAGTGCTTCTTACACTTTATGTGATTCTTAGACTCTTTATTTTCTACCATAAGTGATAAATGATGAGTTGACAAATTTATCCCATAAACTTCATTCCGTTTCATTGTTAGGATTCACTTTCTAATTTTCATTCTTTAAATCATGAGATTTCATACACTTACTTAATGTTAAACCTTTTTACAATGAGTTTGTCATATTTATTTCGTATTAGCTTCTTTGGGAATGGGTTGCCTTGCTTCACACCCGTAGCTAAGAAGTATGAATGATAATCTTGTCTTTGGTGGAATGTCGATTGTCTCTTTCTTGATATAGCTTCAATCTGGGAATGAGTCGCCTAGCGTCGCACCCTTTGCTATTGAGAGATACACCAACATTCCCCATATCTCGAGAAACCTTGTGTTGAAATCTTCGTATGAGCTAGTGATCACCGTCTCTTAAATCGTAACTAACCTCCACTTACCTTAGTGCTTTCTTATTAATTTTCACAACGGTTTTACAATTTCGTTGTTTCACAACAATTTCAATTTACAAAACCAGAAAAACCATTTAATCCGTAATCCATTCCATTCCTTTTCACTTATCCCTGTGGTTCGACACTCGGACTTTCGAGACTATACTATAACTTGGCGTGCCTGCACTTGGGCTACCACAACGCGATAGTATCTGCGCGTCAAGTTTTTGGCGCCGTTGCCGGGGACTAAGGCAAAAGGCGGATTCCAGGTTTTGTATAAACCCAATCTTTGTAAATATCTCTCCATTTAATTAATTTATTTTTCTCTCTTATTCTTATTTGATTTTGTAGAGTCCCGAGGAGCCACTTGAACAAGTTTTCCTAAGCCTATGCAAGGGTGATTGTTCGTGGATATTCGAATTAGCCCTCTCACATCTCCAAGAATGGCAAACCAAGGAAGAGCGGCGGATCACAAGAGCGATAATGAAGGGGAAGGTGCCAACAATGTTCCTCCAGTTAGGACAATGAGGGATTACCTTCAACCGCCTCGGGCAACTTCGAACTCATTCATCGTACTTCCCAACAAGGTGAATTTTGGCTCCAAAAAGTCCCTTTCTCTCCCCATTTCGAGCACCTCTTTCTCCTATCCTCCACTGACCATTTCTTCATCGCCTCAAACACCAAAATACCTCCATCAAACACTCCATTAAAGATCATTCATCCATTAAATCCTTTAAATCTTCCATCAATCTTTCCATTTTTACCCAAAAATCATCAAACTCAACACTTTCTCTCACTAAAAATCCATACTCTTCACCCCACTCCTACCTTCGAAAATCCTCACCAAAAATTTAGATTTTTGCCTCTCATTTTATCCATTTATCATCTCAAGCACATAACTTTCACTCTCATCCAGTAATTTCCATCCAAATCCACCAAAATCTTGAATTTTGACCCCATAGATTCTCAATTTCGAGCTCTTCATAAACCCACCAAAATTTTCAAAACCCACTTGTCCCAAGCTCCAATGGCATCATCCTCTACCAACCCAAGTCCAAGAAGAAGCACGGTCACCTCTCCTAACTTTGAAAACTCCATTTTTATTTATTTATTTTCTATTTATTTTTAATTTTTTTTTGCTTTATTTTCTTTTTGGGTTGTTGGATTATTTTAACATAACTACTTGTGATGGCTTGAGCTTTAATTTTTCATGTTATGTTTGACTAATGCTAACGCACTTTTTTTAGATTTTTGTATATATTGTAGCTTTGAAATTGATCTTAGCTTCTTTTTGGAGAAATTGGAAAACAATTTTCTAAGAATTCGGGCTAAAATCTCAAAAGCATTGAGGACAATGCCAACTTTAAGTTGGGGGGTGAGCACTTTAAAATCTCAAATTTTCAAGCATGCTTTCTTTCATGTTAATTTTCTCCATGCTAGGATCGATTTCACTATCTTATCGAAGTTTGAAAAATGATGATCAATTTTTTAGAATTGTTCATGAATTGATGGTTTTTGGCATGAAATTCTTAATTCGGATAGGTAGTTGATTGCTAATCGCTATGGCATTGCTTCATTTAGATTCTTGAGCCTTATAGTTTCCTATGAATATGCATAATGTTGTGGCTTCATTTAGTCTTTGGTATCACATAGAGTGATTTTCATCTTCTGTAGAGAGAAGTAATGTTCAAATGCAATAAAAGCTCTTTCAAAAAGATCCTCCTTAGAGGGGACACATGCATGGCACTTACAAAAAATTTGAAAACTTGGATGACTTTTAAACTTAATATTGATTTTAAGCTTCACTTGACTAAATTCATAAGTCATTTTGTCTATTATTAAGGATAGGCAAAGGTTACCATATGGAAAAAGGGTGAATAGCTTCCTTTGTTCATTAAAAAAATGAAAAAGAAGAAGCTATGAATACAAAATCACAAAGTGAGACCGCTGCCCTCCATAGAGATGCAAACCACCTTGAGCTAATTTAGCAAAAAGTCCAAGTAAAAGATAAACAAAAGTACTTAAAATAGACAAAGTTCTTGAGCTTTTGTTTTTGAAAGATTTTTCTCTTCCACTATTGATGAATATAACTATTTATGATTAAGAATGATTGTGTCAAAGATCCATATGCATAGTGTGTTTAAATGGGAATGTGGAGCTAGTTTCTAAAGGAGATGGTAAGCAATGGCGATCGTCATTCAAATGCCAACATTCCGAAAATTGAAATAGTAATGCCAAACACTTGAATCAATTCATGAAAATGCTTCAATTCTACTACTTAGAGTTCAAACTTTGGATGTTTGTGGGTATCATCACTGTAAACCCTCACGAGACACAACTCGTGTTCTAGGGGAACTTAGGAGTTCAAAGGCTTAATGCATATGCTAAATGCATTTTCGGATAATATACATAGCTATTTTTATTTTACTAGCTAAGGGACTTGCAAGAGTTTAGTTGGGGGGTGTTGATAAACGCATAATTTTGTAGTCGCTCACGCTCTTTTGATTGTGTTTAGCGTGTTTATCTTAGCCTAGATTAATTAAACTAACCCACTTTTTGTGCACACATTAAAAATATCAAGAATTGCTTTAACATGGCTCAAAGTAGCCTTTTCTAGTGTCTTGATTGTGCCCATAGATTTTGGAAGTAAGTTGAGGAGCTTGGGGAAGTCTACAAGAAAGATAGAAGCCAAAAGAGAAGAACAAAGTTTCCTGAAGCAGTCTTCTGATCAATCAGAGGCCACCTTTTAGTGCAGAATCTGCCCTCTGATCAATCAGAGAATCCTCTGATCGATTAGAGCCCACCTAGCAGAGCAAAATCTACCCTCTGATCGATCAGAGGCCTCCCAGATCTCAAAGTACAGGCCCCAAAAGTAGTTTTTCTCCCCTTTTATGCATTGAAACTCACCAAAAGTGCTGGACTTTCCATTAGCCATAGATAGTATGAGGTGCTTACCCATTGGGTTCCTTAGAAAAGTGTACTAGAATACCCATTTTTGAGCATTGCTCTCCCACTATTTAATTGCTCTTTGTCCTTCATGTAAAATATGTAATTTTCTAGATCTAGATTGAAGTGATATAAGAAATTTTCTTGCACTTTCTCTTTCTATCACTTGTTAAAAATCTAGTTAGAGAAACTCTTGAGAGAAATGGATATCACTTCAATGGTTTTTGTTCATACAACTATCATGGAGTAGTTTCATTGCTAAGGCTAAAAGATGAAGTTTGCATTGCATTAATTATGTAAGTTTGTTTCTCATTCTATTGTTAGTATTGTTAAATAGTTGTTGAATCCTTCAACTTTTCCATTCAATCAACCATTCATAAGCTAGTAAGATAATCCTCATAAGGTGATTTGACTTTGTATGCCTTGTATACATAGATCTCAAGCATTAATGAGGAGATGATACACTTGTGTACTTCTTATTAGCTTATGTCCATTCCTTCTATGGATGGGATACTTTTCATTGCCAAGCATGTTTAATCTTTGAATATTCATAGAAATACCATGAATTTGAGATTCCAATCCTTGAATGATTTAATGATATGTTGAGTGCTTTCTACACTTTATGTGATTTTGAGACTTAATATTTTCTTAGTTAGAGTGTTGCCAAGGAGGATCTCTTAAGTTTATGCCATAATCAACTCCACTAATCACCTTAAGGATTCAATTTGTATTTATCAAATGTGTCTAAACCGGATGATTTAATCTCCACCTAGACCTCCCAATCTTAGACAAATGAAATGTTATGATTTATTGAGCTAAACTTTTTAGTTGGCCATTTTCATAATCAAGTTAATTGCCTAGGGGAAATTAACAATGAATTCTCAATGCCTAGTTTAATTTTATGCCTTTTCTTTTGGTGTATCTCAAGTTTGCATCTTAGTTGGACATTATATGGGAATGGGTTGCACTTGCTTCACACCTTTGGTTACAAGATAAAAATGAGAGATACATTTGTGTTGAGCTTACTTACACCCTTTCTTTATATGGCATTTATATGGGAATGGGTTACTTTAGCTTCACACCCTTATGCTTAGAAAAGTGTAAGGTACTCAACACTTAGGAATTGCATTGACAATTTTGAATGAGATTAATTTTACATAACATTGCAAAGCAAATGAATTCTATAATGCCTTAGCCTTTTCTTATCAATTGATACATCACTTTAATTGTTATTGCAAGACTCTAAAATCAACAACTAAAATCAACCAATCAAATTCTCTTAAACAAAGCCTTGAACTCGTAATCACCACATCGTCTTTCCGACTATCCTTGTGGTTCGACACTTGGACTTACCAAGTATTATAACTTGAAAACCTACACTTGGGTTCCTAAGCATGGAAGTATTTCGGGCGCGTCAAAACAGTTATCTTACAAAGCAAATCTAAAAAACAAAAAGAGGGTAGAGCCAACCAATTACAATGCAAGAAGCCCTTGCAAGGAGATTGTTATATCTGGTAGGATTTTTTTTGTTTTTATTTTTGACTTGGAATGATTACTCTTTTGATCTTGTTTTTTGTAATGTGCCTAATTGTTATGTGCTCCAGATGATAATTATATTGGTTTTTTATTTTGAAATGTTTACTATTAAATTATTCTTTGAGGGATTTTTTTGTTCAATCAATTGGTGTTTCACATAATTTTTATATTCATCATCACTCAATTTTTTTATTTGTATCATATATTTATATATATAGATTTACATACAACAAATTGATCTTTTAATAATTTTGGTGTAGTGAATTAAGACTTATTTGATAAAAATAAATTTGTTGGCAAATTTGAAATATGAATAATAATCATTTAAGAGCAATGAATAGTAAAAGATATGAAATATCATATAAGTGCTAAAACTATATTTATCACAATTAATATTTGATATCTTCAGAAGTACTATTTTGACAGAATTTTTAATATAATTAATTATGAATAATGTAAATTTTGTTTATTATGTCTTATATTAATGAAAAATTTAATATATATTTTTTTTACTTTTAGTGACGAAACTTTATTGTCCCTGCACTATTTCAGTAAATTCACCCCACGACTAGCTAGGGTAAAGTGCAAAATTTTTTAAAGATTTAATGGGATGAAAAGAAAATATTTTCACACTGAGATGAGTAGACTAATTTTTTGGGTGTATTTAAAAACAGCCATAATATTAAGTTGAAGAGGAATCTTAATTTGTGACTAATAAGTAAAAATTATAACATGCAAACAGAGAGAAAAATGGAAATGAAAAACATAAGAAAAAAGGGGAAATCATGCACTATTCATTTTTTCCTTTCCTATCTTCAAAATCATATCAATTCTTTTTTAATTAAAGTTGTTGGTTTCTAATGTTAGGGAATGAAATATATCAACAAAAAATCCTACTGATGGATCTTTCAATTGTGTATATGAAAAATATAAAGATCCTTTGACAAATGAAATAAATATAACTCGAAATCGTTTTGTTTTAACCCATACTTTCAACATTGTTCATCGGGTAATACTACTACTGAAAATGTTTTGGCTATTGTGAAATAAATAATATATTGCATGGTTATACATTATACCTCTTGTGACTTACGTACATTGCTTTGAAGTAGCCAAAACTCCATTGACAATAACATCTGTATTTCCTTAATCAAATCCTAGAACATTATTCATCGGGTAATGCTATTGCCTAAAGAGTTTGGCTACTGGTAAAACAAATAATACATTGCGTGGTTGTATATTATGCCTTTTGTATCTTAAATTTCTTTGTTTTTTAGCCAAAACTGATTTGATAATAATCGCATTCCCCTACTCAGTTGCTACATATGTTGGATTCAAAGGTAACGATGATCATCATATTTGATGAACGCTCGATTGGTTGTATGAATTGCTTAATGTATAAATCACTTCATTAAGCAATGATCATCATATTCGATGAATGCTTGATTGGTTATATAATTGGAAGAACTATATTTGAACTTCAGAACGAACTAGCTGAGCTTGTAGGTCCTTCATAGTCAGTGTACATTCTAGAATGGAGGTAAATCATTGTACTATCAAGTTCTTGAGCATTCATTTATTTGTTTGGTGGAAATGAATAATAATTAATATGTTCCTCCATTAGTTTCATTCTTTTCGAGTTATATAATGTAATATCTTTAGTCATCTTACAATTAATCACACACGCACAGGGCAGACCTATGCAGAGGCGAGGACGGCTTGAAAATTTTGGTTTTTTGTACCTATATATGTTTTATTATTTATTTGCAGATGTGATGTGTGTGTGGTACTGAAATATAATTTGAGAGAAAAGTTTAACAATACAGAAAGCTAGTTTGATGGTTAATTAAGGGTTGAGTTTAAACTTTTTTTTTTTTAACAAGGATTCAAATCTCGTAACAAACAAGTTTGGCCGCCTTCTTTTTTCCAGAAGTGCTTAGACATAAAAAACAAAAACTTTAAAGTTAACCAAGTAATTACTAGTTTTGGTACTAAGATTTGGTTTGTGAACAATTAAATATTGATGTTGAGATTTGATTTGATTTGAACTTTTCATTTGTTTTAATAACTTAAAATGTTTCAGTTAAATAACTATAATCAAAATTTAGCCATTTAAAGATTTGAAAAATGTTTTCGAAATGTCAAATATTTTTGGGTCATTTCAAATCATTCCAAAAAACGAACCACATGGAACATTCAAAGTGCATACCCCAAGTTGCAACACCGTTTAACATATTGCCCATTCTGTACATAAAGCCCAATAAGTGTTTGGTTACACTGTTTTAGAATTCTACAGAATTACAATACCATCGTTTGGATGGCATATGGTTTTCACTTAGAATTGTAGAAGCAATACAAATTTGTTTGCTTTACTAATTTGTAGAATTCATTAAAATTGCAAAGGGACAATGTGTTTAAAGTAAGAGGAATCTAACAAGGTAAGAGGAAAAAAAGTAATGTCTTTTAAGGCAATTAATTATAAAGAGAAATAAGGTAATATCTAATAAGGCAATAAATTGAAATAAGGAAGGTTGGGAGAATTAGGAAGGTAACAAGAAAAAAATTGTGAAGTTCTAACAAGAATATTTAAATATACAATACAATATAAAAAATTCGTTTGTAACCCCCCCCCCTCTCTCTCTCTCTATATATATATATATATATATCTTTATACACCTTGTGTGTAGATCTCAAGAAAAGCATGAAAATAGATCTTGTATACAACTCATTTGGGGTGAGTTGTGCTTTGGTTCTAATTTTGTTGGTATGGAGGGTATTAAATTGGGTTTGGTTTAGACCAAAAAAGATAGAAAAGTGTTTGAGAACACAAGGCGTCAAAGGGCGGGAACTGATGGTGAACGAAGCTAACTCTAAGCTTATCATTATCTCTGATGATATTGTGCCTAGTGTTATGCCTTTTCTCCATCAAACCATTAACATATATGGTATTTCTCTAAATCTTTTACTGATTCTTTTGATAAAAAGTCCGAAAAGATTAAAAATATAATTGATTTTTGTAAGATGTTGAAAAAATGATAACAAGGATTTTGTAATATAGTTCTCCGCATTTTCTAAATTTTAATGAACTTTTTTCGTTACTTGTCAGCCCAAGAATTTTATTCTATAGAAAATCAAAAAAGTAATAGAATCTCCTAACAAATTACTCGCATATTCTCCAAACTAAAAATCAGTAGCTTTTTCGATCATTTTTTAACTTTTTATGGTCGAACCACCTTGAGAGAGTTTTTTTATTTGTGGTGTCTCAAGTTAAGAACCTCATTACTTTTTAGAATACGATCAAGGTACCAAACTAATTAATATGATGTCTCGAATTCAGGATCTCATTTCAGTTTTACTATATTCTTGACAATTTAATATGGGCGGAAATTAATATTATTTTTAAATAATGTGAAGTTGAAGAAGAAATCTTAATTTGAGACTAAGGGGGGTGTATTCAATTGAGATTTTAAAAGATTATTTATGGATAATTTAGTCCAGTGGATTTTAAAAGACTATTAAAAATGTAATAACTTATAAGATTTTTTTAAAAGATTTTTTATACTCGGGATTTTTTATGTTTGGATTTTAAAGATTATATCATTAGAATTTAAAAGATTTGAAAGGACCACATGGATTTTTTATACTCAGGACTTTTATGTTTGGATTTTATGACGAGTAATATTTAGTTTAATGATGCACGAATTCTCCAGCATCAGCCTCTACAATCCAAGCTTTCTAAATGATGGTGGAATTTTTCCTTACCAAAAGTTCTATAAAACCCACTACCATTTCTTAATAAAAGAAACGAAAAAAAAGTTAATAAACATTATGATTCTTGTGAAAGGCAGAGAGTGCCGATTTTGGTGTTTATGCCCATCAATGAAATTTATTTAAAATATCAATAAAATTATGCAAGCAATCTTCAAAATGGGGTTCAATTGAAGTGCCACACTCTTTAATGGCAAGAAGGCACTAAAGAAAAAAAATAAATTAAAACACATAAAAATAGTTCAAATCTCAAAGAATATGAAAATATACACATACATACATATATGTATATATATAGAGAGAGATGATATTGTGAGAATCCGCAAATGCGACCCCCGGGTTCTCGTTCCCGTTGGTGGGCGTCTGAAACATCGGAAAGGATTCCGTTGTTCCATTTGCTTCTAATGTGTTGATAATTCATATCGGGAGTCCCTCTATCTTATTTTAGATGCAAGAGGGTTCGTTCAGAGTCGCCAGTACGTTTTACGAGAAAACGGACAAAATGATTGTGTAAGAGGGAAGGCTACAGATAAGCCTTTCTTTACACGTTTGTCTACGAAACCAGGATTCTATAGGATTCGGGAACTATATTACGGTTTGGGAAGGTGTTAAGCACCCATTCCGCCCTTTCGGTCTCTAGTGGTCTTATATGTTTATTCTATGTTGGAAAACTTGGATGCTTTTACTGATATTCGACTGCTTTCTGGAAATAACTAATGAAAACCTGTTTTTCGAGCGCGTTAGGAATCTACCACAACTATGTCGCCACTTCGCTTATTAGGACGGGGATCGACCTGTTAGAAAAATCGAGTTCTAAACAAGTCTACAATAAAACTAATATACAAATATCTTATTTAATTACTAGAAGAGACTTTAGTTACCTTCCCGACGATATATATAAGAATAAGAGAGAGAAAATATAATACGGCAGAGAAGACCTCCGGCGAATATTAGCTTTTCCTCTTAGAAATATTTCCAGCGGTCTGACTCTAGAAGGTGGCACTTCGGGTGCCAAGATTAGATCCGAGACTCTTGCGGAAATAAATGTTATCGCAGATGCTTCCGGAGAAGGCTTAAAGATTATAAAATATGAGAGAGAATAAGGAATTTTAGTATAGAAATTATGGCGAGAAGTTGCCCTCCTCCTAGAACCCTTGGGGGTGTTGGCCTATTTATAGTGTTCGGGAAAGATTGTCGCGCGACATTCCCCCTGAAAGGGCAAGTGTCGCGCGACATTTCCCTTTGTCGCGCGACATTTCTCTTTGTCGCGCGACAAACGGCTGAAGTGATGGGTTCTGACACTGTGATGTGTCAGAAAGTGGTTGGTCGGGTGCAGAGCAGGATTGTCGCGCGACATAGCAGGATTGTCGCGCGACATATCAGGGATTGTCGCGCGACAATGTGATATGTCGTGCGACAATCCTTCATGAAAATAGGTTTGTCGCGCAACAAACCCCCTCGGGATAGTTTCGGGTGCTCGGGTGGGTTCTGGACTCCAAAAACAGTAGTTCTCGAAGGTCGTTAGGGTTCTTGCGGGGGTCACGGATTGGGGTGTCTACAGATATATACATACCCATTTCATAAACAGAAGTATTGGTGAAGTTGAGAAGGGAAACGGGTGAAAGGAAGAGGTAAATGTAAAGAAGAGAGATGAGAGAATTGGTAAATCTGTAGCAGAAAACAAAAGTCTTACGAGAAAAGACTCATGGGTTAGGGTGAGATTCTTTATAGGGTTTGGTATTTATACTTTCCACTAAAAAGTCACACAAATTCCTAATTTTAAAAAAATCCATTGAAATTAGCAAGTTTTTGAGTACCAAAAGACTTTTTGTTACTTCTTTAAAGTCCTGATTGAATACCACTAGATTGAATACCAAAATAGGTCTCTAGAAGTATAGAGCGCCACATACATTTTGGCCACAGTTAAATTAATCAATCTGCTCAGATCATTTTCAGCCCAAACCTTCGAGCCAGCATCTTTCTCCACCAGCCTGTTAAAAACACTTTGCATTTGTTCTACTACCGGAACCTCTAGAGTAGAAATGTGTACCCACTTTTATTTTCCATTGACCCGACCTTGAGCTTGTGCATGTGTAGGCGTTGGGTTCTTAACAGCAATATTGTTCTGGTGTGGCTGCCTGCTGCTGAGGTGGCAGTGTCTTCTTCCTCGGTTTTTGAGGCAGCCTTCCTTATGTACTTCCTTAGGAATTCATGCAGGGTTTAATTCGCCATTTTCAATTTTGCCGCATCGTCGTCAGTGCCACCAGCAGTAAAATCGTGGTCATTGTAGTTACTGTCGACCAACTCTCTGGTCGTATTGGTCAGCATGATTGGTGGATCGTTCTGTTAGATAGGTGGCAAATCTCCATCTCCCATTGTCGGTTGCACTTTCGAAATCCACGAAGTGGTTGCTCTTATTTGAGGCATGGTAAATGATATCGTTTTTCTTATGAAAATGACAAACTCACAAACTCTCTGAAGACCAAACTATTTCTCGATTTCCCACAGACGGCGCCAATTGTAGGTGGCCAAAACTTAGGCCCAACCTACAGAGATGATTTGTAAAGATGGCTTGGTCGTGAAAGAGTGAATGAGAGTGTAGACAAGATATTTTTTGGGTACGGTTTCCTCAGTAGCGCTTATGTTATTCTGGCAGTACGTCTTATGTTTATGTGTGTGTGTTTGTATTGAGCTATTAAGGCAGTTGATCAATGAAGGATATGAGTTACAAGGTTTCTCTTTCTAAACAGAAATATAAGCTAATGATCAGCTAACAGCCAACAATAACAACCACGCGACCCCTTTCTTTCGGCCACCCCCTTGTATTTATACTTATAGAATTAGGGTACACTTTCTCATTAGGATTGATAGTAAAATGACTAAAAATGTTAGGACTTAAATAACACTCCAGCCTTTTATTTCCCTTATCCTTAACTAACAAATTCTGAAACAGTACAATAATAATGGGCTAGTGGAGATTGGTACGATTCTGTATAGATCCGTACGATTCGGTATCATTCACTTCATGTATGCCTTGTGTGCTTTCCATGTGTTAGGCCATGTGTGCCATTCCATGATGTGGCCAGTCGGCCTCAACTTGGCCATCTCGGCATAGTCGAGTCTCGGCATGCCTTTCATCTATTCCTTTATTTCCATCAGGCTTACGGACTTAGTTTATCGTGTGGCCCCTTAATTGAATTGGACCGACCCAATTTGCCTTAAACCAAAATTTACGCTCCCTCAATATCAATATATTTCTTTAAAATTGATTAATTTTTGATGGACGGTATGGAATGTTGTATTAGGTTGGAGTATATATATAAACTTTATATTAGATGTTTTATAAATTCATAAAGTATAATATTATACAAACATATACAAAGGAAAATACACATTTATGACAATTGTTACGAATGGCTACTTCGTCTTTCAGTACACCGAAAATCTCAACGATCGCAACCTTTGGAATGTTATTGACATATATAAATGGTGTTTAAATTGACATTCATATCAAACACTAATAAGCCATTAAATATACTCATTTATATCACAATCATGAACATATAATCATAATTCATCCAAGTATGACACAGTCAAACTTATTGTATTAAAACATAATAATCATATTCCAAAAATATTATTTATACTTACCATTTTGATAAGAAAATATATTTAAAAATGTTAGAAAAATTTTAAATTGTATTATAGTTTTATTAAATAATAACTGATAACATATATATGAACTAAAATTCATACAGGTGAACACATACAATAAATAGTTACCTACATATTTAAAATAAATTATGTTTACTATATATATAAATATAGGTATATGTTAAAATGTAAAATTACAAATATTTCAGTGATTTTTTTTTGTAAAAACAAGTTTTTGATAGAATTCTAGTTCTACTCAATAAAATTTTATTAAATAATAAATTGTATGAGATAAAATTTATAGTTTTATTAAATAATAACTTATAAATTGTAATATAGTTTTATTAAATAATAACTGATAACAAGTGTATGAACTAAAATTCATACAGGTAAACACATACAATAAATAGTTACCTACATATTTAACCAACTTCTAGTTTTTTTTTAAAAAATTATGTTTACTATATATATACAGATATGTGTTAAAATGAAAAATCACAAATATTTCAATGATTTTTTTTTGTAAATACAAGTTTTTGATAAAATTCTAGTTCTATTCAATAAAATTACATATATATTTTTGTCAAAATTGTGGATAGTTTGATAAAATTATCAAAATTTAAACAATTACCTACATATTTATAAAATTCTATTTTTTTTGCAATTATATATGTTTACTAAATAAAATTACAGATATTTAAATATAAGTACAGATAGTTATAATTACAGATATTTTAAATTATAGATACTTAAATAGATTTTTTGTATATTCAAATTTTGGCTACATTAATTTATTGATACAGTTAAAATATATTTTAAAGTTGCATGTAAACAGTGAAATTCATAATCAATGAAAAATTACATATAAATGATATTTTTGCACATAATTAATTTGATTTTCCGGAAATATGATTTTTTTTACTAAATAATTTTGTTCTAAAATATCCGGTGAATATTAAATTCAAAAAGCTTTCAATAATCTATTGCATTTAAATAAATTGTCTACCACACTTTTTTTGGTTTCCTTATAAAATGCATTATTCAAAAACCCTAAATTAACGCATTCTCAAAAAGTTACTGAAATTTGCTACAACAATTCACTTGGGACTTAATTATTAGATTTGACCATACTTATATATTAAAAAAGTTAAAATAGGGACGTGTAACTAATTACTAATCTTAGGTAATCTTTAATACTATGGGTCGAAATCCTAATTTTCTATATAAAAATTTCTTATGTAATACCTTCTCTCTCTCTATATATATATATAGCTCCTTGAATTTGTTTTCTCTCAAATAAGGTAATTAGTTATATCTAGTAAGGTAATAAAGAGAAATAAGGTAATATCTACTAAGGTAATAAAGAGAAATAATGTAAGATTTGATAAGGAAATAAATAAAAATAAAGAAATATCTAAGAAGGCAATAAAGAAAAATGAGGTAATATCTAATAAGGTAATACAGAGAAACAACATAAGATTTAATAAAGCAATAAAGAGATATAAGGAAGGTAGGGAAAATTAGGAAGGGGAGAGGAAATTTTTTGTAAAGTTCTAACAAGAATATTAAATATACCATACAATATAAAAAATTCATATGTAATACCCCCCCCCCCCCCCCCTCTCTCTCTCTCTCTACTACTTGTGTTTAGATCTCAAGAAAGCATGGAAATAGATCTTGTGTACAACTCATTTGGGCTGACTTGTGCTTTGTTTATAATTTTGTGGGTATGGAGAGTGTTGAATTGGGTTTGGTTTAGACCAAAAAAGATAGAAAAGTGTTTGAGAACGCAAGGTCTCAAAGGAAACTCTTATAGAGTATTGTATGGAGACTCAAAGGAGAGTGCACTGATGGTGAAAGAAGCTAACTCTAAGCCTATCAATATCTCTGATGATATTGTGCCTCATGTTTTGCCTTTTCTCCATCAAACTATCAACATATATGGTATCTCTCTAAATATTTTACTTTTTCCATCTTAAATTATGATTCTTTTGATAAAAATTCGGAAAAAAGATTTAAAATATAATTAATTTTTATAAGATGTTGAAAAATGACATATGGGATTTGGTAAGATAGTTGTCCGTCTTATTTTAATTTTAATGAAATGTTTTCATTACACGTCGGTCAAAGTATCTTATTCTATAGAAAATCGAAAAAGTAATATAGAATTTTCTACCAAATCATTCACATATTCTCCAACCTCATAAAAATCAGTCGCTTTTCCGATCATTTTTCAACTTTTAATAGTCAAACCACCCTGAGAGAGATTTTTTATTTGTGGTGTATCAAGTTAAAGAACTTCATTACTTTTTAGAATATAACCAAGGTACCAAACTAAAATGACGTCTCATATAAAGAATTTCATTTTTTCATGATTTCTCAAATTAAAGATCTAATTATTTTTATGATGTCTCTAATTCAGGATCTCATTTCAGTTTTAATATACTCTTGATAGTTTGATATATATGACGGTTCTTAAATAAAATGAAGTTGAAGAGAAAATCTTAACTTGAGACAAATAAGTAAAAAATTATAACATGCAAACAGAGAGAGAAAAATGGAAATGAAAAACACATGAAAAAAGGAATGGAATATCTGAATGAAAAATCCTACTAATGGATCATTCAATTGGTTATATGAAAAAAATAATGATCTTTTGATAAATGAAATAAATATTACTCAAAATCCTTTTGTTTCAATCCGCACTTTCAACATTATTCATCGGGTAATACTATTACTGAAAATGTTTTGGCTACTACGAAAAAAATAATACATTGCACGGTTATACATTGTGCCTTTTATATCTTTTATGCATTACTTTGTAGTAGCCAAAACTTCGTTGACGATAACATCCGTATTTCCTTATTCAAATCCTAGAACATTATTCATCGGGTAATGCTATTGCCTAAACAGTTTGGGTACTACCAAAAGAAATAAAGTATTGCATTGTTGTACGTACATTATGCCTTTATTGTAGCCAAAACTGCTTTGACAATAAAATCTGCATTTCCCTATTTAAATCCTAGTTTTCTAGGAATTATCCTATGTTTTCATAAACTATTCCTTTTCCGACAGAATGTACTAAAAATTTTGATTGCACAAATAATACATGTTTCTATTTGTTTCTTAAGAGTATTGTTTCTAATTTCTATTTTTTTTTATTTCAACTCATTGCTACTTATTGAAAAATATTTCAAATTTTCTTTAATTTCATAACATATTTTTGGCTTAATTTAACAAGTATGCTACAAATGTTGAATTCGAAGGTAAGGAATATTTTCCAATGTACTAGAAAGTTTCAAAGAACAAATATTTTCAAGATTCACCATTATATTAGATGAATACTTAATTGGTTGTATGAATTACTTAATGTATAAATCACTTCATTATAAATTCGTAGATCGTAGATGGGAAATTACTAGAAAATTAATATTAATGCCAATAGCCTTATAGCACTGTGGTTGTGAGAACTAGCACAGAAGGGGAGGGGTCAGATGTTCAACTCAAAAAAAAAAAAAAAAACCCAATAGTAATGGTAATAGTTAACAAAATTCACTTATTAAATTTTCAAATGATCAATTGAGGAATCTTCTTGCTATTTGTGCTTTATTTGATTTTCTTTTTCTTCTTATCTGGGAAATTGTATAGGTAAAGCTTCGTTCATATGGTTTGGCTGGACACCAAGGGTGCTGATCACGGACACTGATCTTATAAAAGAAATCTTTATAAAGTTTCACAGTTTTCAAAAACAAAAAACAAGTCCCTTAGTGAAGTTGTTCGTAAATGGATTACCAAACTATGAGGGGGAAGTATGGCAAAAACATAGAAAAATCATCAGCCCTGCTTTTCATCAAGAAAAATTGAAGGTATATATAATATATTGGATCCCTCACAAACTCCCACTTCCTTTACTTTTTTCATTTTAATATAAAAGCTTAAATTTAACATTGATTTAATTTTCTTAGCATTGTTCTAGATCAACAATCTCTTCCAATTTATTAGTAAAAGTGATTATATATTTTATTTTTTTCGTAAATGTGTGAATAGCATATGCTTCCGGCATTTTACTTGAGTTGCAGTGAGATGGTGAATAAATGGGAGAAGTTGGTCTCAACAAACGGGTCATGCGAGTTTGATGTTTGGCCCTTTATAGAAACTTTTACGAGCGATGTCATATCGCGTACGTCATTTGGCAGTAGCTATGAAGAAGGGAAAGAGATATTTGAACGTCAGAGAGAACTAGCTGAGCTTGTAGGTCAAGCTTCACAGTCAGTATACATTCCAGGACGGAGGTAAATCATTGTACAATCAAGTTCTTGAATATTCATTTGTCTATTTGGTGGAAATGAATAATGACTAATATGTTCCTCGACTAGAGCATCTAATAGCAATCCAGGCTGATCCCGGCCAGGAAAAATTTCCTGTGACGGTTAACACCCTTTCTACTTCATCTTTGATATAAAAACTAGGTTGTTAGGAAGGTGTGTTAAAATTTTAGAATTTGAGTCGGGGGTGAGTACGTCGGGGCACAGCTAGCTGAAGCATTCTTGAATTACACTTTCAATGACCTTGTGGCCTGGTGTGGTACATTGTGCGTATGGAGATGTACCACTATTGATCGAGTTGTACAGAGATTCTCCATAAATACTCTGAAGAAGGTTCAACAATATTTTTCTTTTCTTATTTCTTCTCACTTCGTTACACAATCTTACAAATGCACCTATTTATAGGTACAAGAGAACACTATAAATTCCTAGATATTTCCATGGACTAGATTTTCTAAGAACTTCAAACTATTTCAAGTACAAGATAATGTACTCCTAGAAGCAGCTAGAACCACAAAAAATTTGCTAGATTTTTTGGTGACACAATGCACCCAGACCACTCTAGATTTTTCTAACTTTAAATTGTGAAGAGCCCCTTTTAATTGTGAATTGCATTTTCCAACAAGGTGTAGCTTCATGAATTCTGATAAGCTCTGAGATTTTCAAAATATCCAGCAACTCTAGTCCGATCCTCAATAACCGCATCAAAGATAAATGCAGTCACAACCCTCAATTTAAGAGGCCTAGGGATGCCAATTATCATCCCAAAAAGAAGATACTCCTACCATTCGCCACAGCATACTTGAGTGAAAAAGAGTCATTCCCACTTAGGTCCGGAAATTCTATTTATTTTTCTTAATTTTGAAAAAAAGAAGAAGAAATGAACTTGTTTAACCCCCTAGGCCTTGCCCATATAGTTTTCGTTAGTGAGATATTATTATTTTTAGAAAATGAATAAAAAAGAATAAAGGAACTTTCATAACGCCAAGTCCAAGATGCATCACTGAATAAACATGTATGTTCAAGCTAGCCAGCATTAAGCCACAACGAGTCCTTCCTGTATCCCATACGTATGCGAATCTTATTTTACAAACATATACGCCTAGACCCCCTCCTAGGGGCAACACATTCTATAAAAGAAACTTTATCCCTAATTTCTTCAAATCAGTTCACCACACAAACCACCTCATACTGTCATCAATGTCGTCCTTGGTACATGCTTAGGGGAGGATAATAACCAGTGAAATTGCCATACGCGCTCTACCTGGTCTGCTTTAAATTTATATCTCCTTCATATAGGCACAAGTTCTCTGATAGGCACCTCTAGGTAGCTAACTTGCAGCTCGATCCTTAATTTATCTCCATTCCCATTTAAATGCTCAACTCCTTGTTAACATCACGAGGAACACCAACAACAAACATATGTGGTACTCTTTAGTAGATTTGCTTTGAGTTCATAGAGATCAACCAAATCCGCAATAACCTACTTAATAAGCTCCAAAGATCTATGATTAGCCCCACGAAGAAAAAAAAGGATCTTCAATAAAAAACTACATGTAACATTATTGAAGAATTACAAACTTATAATGTGTTGAACTTGAGCCTCAAGAATATTTAGGGGCTGGTTTCATGAGTAGAATGATGAGACAGAGGGATATTGGCACTGCATCCCCGCAACCCCCCTCCCCCAAGCCGGAGGACCTTAGAACCGTGAAAACATCCTTTAACGTACCTATTCATATCGATGCAACAAATAGGTGTAGTAATGCACATAACATAATCCAGTATATCATAATGAAAGGAAAATTCATGTTAATGATCCCATTTTGTACCTGCTTTTGAGTTTTCCTCCAAATTGCAAATTGTTATTACTCCTAGACTAATTTTGTTTTATATATGGTTAGGTATTTGCCAACTAAGAAGAACAAAAGGATGAGGAAACTTGCCCAAGAAATTAAATTCTTGATCAGGAATATAATTGACAACAAAATGAAGAAAATGAAGCTTGGTGAAGGTTACAGTGAAGACTTATTAGGTGTATTATTGGAATCAAATGTAAAAGAAATTCAACCTCATGAAAACAAGAGTGATGGATTGAGCATTAGCGAAGTTATGGAAGAGTGCAATCAATTCTATTTTGCAGGGCAAGCAACTACTTCATTATTGCTTGTGTGGACAATGTTTTTATTAAGTATTCATCCGGATTGGCAACAACGTGCTAGAGAAGAGGTCATGCAAGTATTTGGAAATGAAAATCCGGATTTTGAGGGTTTAAATCGTCTAAAAATTGTAAGTAATTTTCCATCTATTAATTTTTTTTTTTTCATTTTTGCCTGGTAACTCTGGTAATTTACACTTAACACACCTAAACTATATAAATATATGTTCATGCATATACAGAAATGCTTTGGCAGGGGATTCACTTACTTACTTTAAGAATAGTAAGGACCTTCCATTTCGATGAGTAATGAATGAATTTTTTCGTGAAACTTTGTGGACATAATTTCTAGAATGAGTAGATCGTCCCCACCAAATTTCACAAAAAAAGGACTATCAATTTAAAAGTTGGTAACATGATAAAATTTCAATTGACGAAAATAAGCATACATGTCACATTTAATGAAAAAAAATCATAAGTTTAGCCCTCGAAATGAACGGGTATGTACGTATTGTTCTTGAAGTAAGGGATTTATGTTACCAAAGCATTTTGTATATATATAACTAGTGGGATGGTAGGTATTTTTACAATAGGCTATGGTGAGTACCTCTCTAAAATTGTATATTTTTTGTTGTATTTAGGGGTGATGATTAGTCAAATATTGTTATATTAACTATATATACGATGATTAGTAGGAAAAGTAATTGATGTTCTAGCTAATTTGTGCTAAATAATAGTGTGATATAACTTATTATGGTATGCATGCACACAGTATAATAAATACTCTATATTACTCAAAAAAAATAGTTTTAGGTTTTTTATAAAACATCTCAAATTGAATAGTTGGTGTTTTTAACACCATGTAAATAAACTTAAAATGTTATATCATCAGCTCAGAAATTGCACTTGTGTAGCTCAATTGCATTTTTTTTTAATAAATTTCACTATAACCCCTTAACTAGAATTTTTTTTAAGATAGAAAAGAATGTTGTGAAACCACTCTACATGTTCTCTTTTTATACATCGACTTTTTTTGTCTCAAATTGAATAGCTTGTACTTTTTATCATAGCCTATCCTGGATATTTTTTATAATTTAATTTTGCACGTTTTCGGCATGTAGTTATAATGATCCTTCAAATATCATTATACTAACCATACAATTTATCATAATATAGCACATAGAAAACCAAAATAAAAATTTTCAGCTACTTTTATTGTATTTTACGCTTTTTGTTATTTATATACCATATAGAACTTTAGTGATCGGCTTTTATCCTAAATCTCTAAAAATCTATTTGTTACAGGTTAATATGATTTTGCACGAAGTTTTAAGGTTATACCCGGCTTCGGTCATAATCCTTCGAAATGTTGTAAATAAAACTGTTTTAGGAGAAATATCACTGCCACCAGGGGTCCAGGTCATGATACCAACAATGCTACTTCATCGCGACCAGGAAATATGGGGGGATGATGCTAAGGAGTTTAATCCAGGGAGATTTTCTGAAGGTGTGTCGAAGGCAACAAAGGGGCGACTCGCATATTTCCCATTTGGATGGGGATCTCGAATATGCATCGGGATGAACTTTGCAATGCTGGAAGCGAAAATGGCTATGGCTATGATTTTACAAAGATTTTCTTTCGAGCTTTCATCAACATATGTCCATGCTCCCCATACTATGGTATTTCTTGAACCCCAATATGGTGTTCAATTGACTCTGCACACATTAAAATAGTAGTCTTAGTTTTGCAGCATAACTTTCATGTAATTTGCAAAAATTCAACTTCTACAAGGAAGCAACGGACAAGATGCTTCAATTTTATAAGGAAATGGAAGAAGCGGTGGAATCAAGCTAGTAAGATGTGCTTTAATTTATATAGTAATTTTTGTTACTATATTGGCATTCATCTTCGATTCTTGTTCTAAATACAACTAAGATGTTTCATTATTTTTGGTTTGTAATTTGAACTTCAATTTTAGTTTCATGTTTTTGTCCCTTTAGATGATGGATTGTAATTATATGGTTTGAGACTTTGAATTTTAGTGTGCTTTGGTTTTAATTGATTCATTTTTCAGTTGTGTAAAGTGTAATGAGATTTATTGACTTTATTCCTTAGTTGATTGATAAACGCATAATATTGTCATATCTAAGCTCCTTCCCGGAGTCGTTTGACGCGTTTGTTGCTTTAATTCTGGCTAATTATCCACTTATCTCGAGATTAATACCTTAGCGAGTGTTGTATCTAACGTGGCCCAAGTTGGTGTATATTTTGTAGTATTCCATGTTTTCGTAGGTTTGGGATACAATGGCATGGCATGTGGTGATCAAGAGCAAGCCTAGTAGCTTGCAAATGTGCTGAGTGACAAGTTCCAGACCCATGATCGATTATGGGCAAAGCCATGATCGATCATGGCTTGCAAAATTTCTGGCAGAACACTTTCATGATCGATCATGGCTTCCAACTTACTCATTTCACACCCAAAATGGGCTATTTTGTGGTTCAAGCTATTTTAGATATTTGTTTAGATATTTTGCCCCTTTTTAATATATAATAGAATTCTTAGCTTCTAGGCTAAGATATCTAGTTTTAGATACACTTAGAATTCTAGAGAGAAGGGAGAGATCTTTGAATATTGTTCTTCATTTCTCCATTGTAAGTGTTCAAATTGTAAGAATGATTTCTTCTTCTATAATATTTGTTCTTGCATCTATTATGGAGTAGTCTATTAAAAAGGTTACGGAGGTTGATTGCGATATGATTTTTGGTGATTAATGGCTCAATCCATGTTTAAAGTTTGATAAATATTTGTGAATCCTCTTCTTTTTCGTCATATCTTCCATTATTTCAAGCTTTCTAGGTATTTTCATATTAAGTTAAGACTTTATATGCCTTGTATATTTAGTTCTTGGTTGTTAAAGAACATACAACATATTTATATGGTTCTAGAAAGCTTGTAGTCTCTTTCCCCCATCCATGGAGTTTTTCCCTCTTCATAGAATTTATGAATAGTTCTCAAAACTCCATAGATGGATTATAAATTTGTTTAGCTTATCTTTGATTCATTTATTGATATATTGAGTGCTTCTTACACTTTATGTGATACTTAGACTCTTTATTTTCTACCATATGTGATAAATGATGAGTTGACTAATTTATCCCATAAACTTCATTCCGTTTCATTGTTAGGATTCACTTTCTAATTTTCATTCTTTAAATCATGAGATTACCACACTTGCTTTATGTTAAATCTTTTTATGATGAGTTTGTAATATCTATCTCGGATTAGCTTTATCGGGAATGGGTTGCCTTGCTTCACACCCATAGCTAAGAGGTAGGAATGATAACCTCGTCTTTGGTGGAATGTTGTTTGTCTCTCTCTTGATATAGCTTCAATCCGGGAATGAGTCGCCTAGCGTCGCACCCTTTGTTATTGAGAGATACACCAACATTTCCCATATCTCGAGAAACCTTGTGTTGAAATCTTTGTATGAGCTAGTGATCACCGTCTCTCTTATATCGTAACTAACCTCCACCTACTTTAGTGCTTTCTTATTAATTTTCACAACTGTTTTACATTTCCGTTGTTCTACAACCATTTCAACTTACAAGAATCAGAAAACACTTTAATCCGTAATCCATTCCATCCCTTTCACTTATCCCTGTGATTCGACACTCGGACTTCCGAGAATATATTACAACTTGACGTGCCTGCACTTGGGCTACATCGAAGCGTGTTCTTTAAGTTGCGTCAAGTTTTTGGCGCCGTTGCCGGGGACAAGTCAAAAGGCGGATTTCGGGTTTTGTATAAAACCATTCTCTGTGAGTATCTCTCCATTTAATTAATTTATTTTTCTCCCTTATTCTTGTTTGATTTTGTAGAGTTCCCAAGGAGCGATTCGAATCATTGTCCAAGCCCATGCAAGGGCGATTGTTCGTGGACATTCGAATTAGCCCCCCCACATCTCCAAGAATGGCAAATCAAGGCAGAGCGGAGGACCACGAGAGCGATAACGAAGGGGAAGGTGCCAACAATGTTCCTCCTGTTAGGAAAATGAGGGACTATCTTCAACCGCCTCGGGCAACTTCCAATTCGTGCATCGTGCTTCCCACCGGCCAAGCCGGAACTTTCTCTTTCAAACCGGGTATGCTCCAACATATCCCTTCCTTTCATGGTATGGAGTCGGAAAACCCATACTTGCATTTGAAAGACTTTGAAGAAGTCTGCTCCACATTTCGTGAGGCAAATATTAACGAGGATGTCATGCGTTTAAAACTCTTTCCTTTCTCCCTAAAAGACAAAGGAAAAATTTGGCTAAATGCCCAAAGACCGCAGTCAATTCGGTCTTGGCAAGAGCTTCAAGCAGAATTTATAAAAAAATTCTTTCCCATTCATAGGACCAATGCTTTAAGAAGGGCGATATCTAATTTTTCGCCAAAAGAAAATGAAAGCTTTTATAAGTGTTGGGAAAGATACAAAGAACTTTTAAATGCATGCCCTCACCATGGTCACGAAACTTTGAGCCTTGTTAGTTTCTTCTACGAATCTCTCACCCCTGAAATGCGTACGTTTGTCGAAACCATGTGTAATGGTCAATTCTTGAGTAAGAATCCCGATGAGGCTTTATTATATTTTGATGAATTAGCGGAAGGTGCTCAAAATTGGAACACCTATTCCGAAGAACCCAAAGCTAAAACTCAAGGAAGGGGTGGGTTGTACCAAGTGTCCAATGAGGATGACATGGGTGCGAGGTTATTCCAATTGTTTAAGAAAGTAGAGGCAATGGAAGCAAGTAAGCTTAAGGAGGTCAATGTAGTATCCTCGAGCCAGTTGTGTGTCATTTGCGAAAATCCAGGACACACTACCGAGGATTGCCCTACCATTCCCGCTTTCCGAGAAGTCCTCAAAAATTCCGCCCAAGTCAATGCTTTACACCAGTACAACCAAAACCGTAACCAAAACGATCCCTATTCTCAAAGGTACAATGAGGGATGGAAGAATCACCCCAATTTCAGTTGGGGAGGAAATCAAAGTCAGAACCACAACCAATATCATCAGAACCAAAGGCAACAACAACCTCAAAACTCTTTTGTTCCACCGCAGAATCAAAATCCCAACCAAAACTTGGAAGCTTTGTTGAGATCATTTGTGGAAAAAACGGATCGTGATGTGGGTGAGTTAAAAACTCAAATGTCTAAACTCACAACCGCCCTAGCTACCCAAGAGAAGGGAAAATTCCCCTCTCAACCTTTAGTTAATCCTAGAGGTCAAGTTCAAGTCATAGAGGGAGGAGAGTCTAGCACCAAGATAGAAGAACTCAAATCTATCACAATCCTGAAGAGTGGGAAGGAGGTAGATAAAACTATTGTTCCTAAAATCCCCAAGGTGGCGGACATGGTTGAGCCCACGAATGTTGAGAAAGTTGTGAGTGAAGAGAAGGATAGAGAGGAAGAAAGACAAGGAAAGGAGGATCTCGAAAAAATCAAAAATAGGATCAAAGTTCCATTTCCGGAGAGATTGAACCAACTGTCCAAATCTAATACCGAGATTTTGGATGTTTTTAGACAAGTGAAAATCAACATTCCATTGCTTGACGCGGTCAAGCAAATACCTTCGTACGCTAAGTTCCTCAAGGACTTATGTACTACCAAACGAAGGTTGAATGTCAAGAAAAAGGCCTTTATGGCGGAGCAAGTGAGCTCCCTCATGCAAGGCACGAGAGCCCCCAAGTTCAAAGAACCCGGATGTCCCACAATTTCGTGTGTTATAGGAAATTGTAGGATAAAGAACGCATTGTTAGATTTGGGAGCAAGTGTTAATGTGCTCCCATATTCGGTTTATCAACAATTGGGGTTAGGTGAATTAAAACCCACGAGGGTTACGATTCAATTAGCAGACCGATCCGTTAAGATCCCAAGAGGGATAGTCGAGGATGTGCTTGTTCAAATAGACAAGTTTTATTTTTCGGTTGATTTTATCATCCTCGACATGCAGCTCGTGTCGAATCCCGCTAAGGAGATTCCGGTCATCCTTGGCCGACCTTTTCTTGCTACTTCTAACGCTATAATAAATTGCAAAAATGGAATTGTGAAGTTAGCATTTGGAAACATGACTCTAGAGCTAAACGTGTTCTCTTTGAGCAATCAAAGAGACGACGATGATGATGAGGAAAGTGAACACGTGAACATGATAGAGTCATGTATCCAAGACCACTTTGTGGCAAATTTCGAATCGGAGTCAACGGAAGGTTATCTAACCACTTCCGATGAACCCGAGGATTGTATGCAAGTGTTTTCTTTGTCTGACAAACAGGTTGAATTCTCGGAGAAAGAAGAAAACACACAATCTCCCACCAAAAAGCTTGAAGGACAAATGGATCTCAAGCTATTGCCTAGCAACTTGAAGTATGCCTTTTTAGGAGCTTCAGACACTTACCCCGTCATCATTTCGTCCGATCTCTTGGATGACCAAGAGGTAAGATTGGTTAATTTGCTTGGTAAATACAAAAAAGCTTTTGGTTGGACACTTACCGACCTCCAAGGAATAAGCCCTTTAATTTGTACACATAAAATTCACTTAGAGGATGGGGCAAAAACATCGAGGCAATTTCAACGCCGGTTGAATCCTAACATGCAAGAAGTGGTTAGGAACGAGGTGTTGAAATTGTTGGATGCAAAGATCATCTATCCAATCTCGGATAGTAAATGGGTTAGTCCAACTCAAGTGGTACCGAAAAAATCGGGTCTTACGGTAGTCAAGAACGAATCA
Source organism: Lonicera japonica (assembly GCA_021464415.1). Lineage (NCBI taxonomy): Eukaryota > Viridiplantae > Streptophyta > Magnoliopsida > Dipsacales > Caprifoliaceae > Lonicera > Lonicera japonica. The sequence continues at coordinate 54,975,043 of CM038463.1, forward strand.
AACAAGTTGATTCCGCAAAGAGTCACCACCGGGTGGCGAATGTGTATTGACTACCGTAAACTCAATGAGGCAACTCGTAAAGATCATTTCCCACTCCCCTTTTTAGACCAAAATCTAGAGAGGGTAGCAGGCCATGAATATTACTCGTTCCTCGATGGTTTTTTCGGGTACAATCAAATTGAGATTGACCTAGATGATCAAGAAAAAACCACCTTTACATGTCCTTTTGGCACCTTCGCTTATCGAAGAATGCCCTTAGGTCTATGTATTGCACCGGCCACTTTCCAACGGTGTATGCTAAGTATTTTTAGCGATATGGTGGAAATGACTTTGGAAGTTTTTATGGATGACTTTACCGTCTATGGTAAGTCATTCGAAAATTGCTTGACTAACCTGGAACAGGTATTGGGAAGATGCGTGGAAAAACAATTGGTATTGAATTGGGAGAAGTGCCATTTTATGGTTACCAAGGGAATTGTTTTGGGGCACATCATTTCGTCTGAGGGAATTGAAGTGGATAAAGCTAAAATCGATTTGATTGCCAAACTTCCTACGCCCAAGAATGTCAAAGATGTCCGATCATTTCTAGGACATGCCGGGTTTTATTGGAGGTTTATCAAGAACTTCAGTTCCATTTCTAAGCCAATGTGTAATCTACATCTCAAGGATGCACCCTTTGAGTGTGATGCCAAGTGCGAGGAAGCCTTCGTCTCTCTGAAGCATATGCTCACTACTGCGCCGATTATGCAGGCTCCGGATTGGAGCTTGCCTTTCGAGCTCATGTGCGACGCAAGTGACTATGCAGTAGGAGCGGTTCTTGGTCAACGGAAAGACAAGAAACTGGGTGTGATATACTATGCAAGTAGGACCTTGAATGATGCACAAATGAATTATACCACGACAGAGAAAGAGCTTCTAGCAATTGTTTTCGCCTTGGACAAGTTTCGATCCTACTTGATAGGATCGCCCATTGTTATTTTCACGGATCACGCGGCATTGAAGTACCTATTCACAAAGAAAGATGCCAAGCCGCGGCTTTTGAGGTGGATACTCCTATTGCAAGAATTTCATTTGAGCATCAAGGACAAAAAGTAGAGAGCAACTGTTGGCAATCCCGATCCAAGATTGAAGAAAGCCCGATCGGGAATGGGTTGCCTTGCTTCACACCCGTAGCTAAGAGGTAGAAATGATGACCTCGTCTTTGGTGGAATGTTGTTTGTCTCTCTCTTGATATAGCTTCAATCCGGGAATGAGTCGCCTAGCGTCGCACCCTTTGCTATTGAGAGATACACCAACATTTCCCATATCTCGAGAAACCTTGTGTTGAAATCTTTGTATGAGCTAGTGATCACCGTCTCTCTTATATCGTAACTAACCTCCACCTACCTTAGTGCTTTCTTATTAATTTTCACAACTGTTTTACATTTCCGTTGTTCTACAACCATTTCAACTTACAAGAATCAGAAAACACTTTAATCCGTAATCCATTCCATCCCTTTTAACTTATCCATGTGGTTCGACACTCGGACTTCCGAGACTATATTACAACTTGACGTGCCTGCACTTGGGCTACAAAGAACCGCTTCAATATTGTCCACAAGTTTGTCAAATGTGTGGAATGTGCTAATTGCCTAAATGGCTAATTTCTTGTTTGTTACTTGTTTTGCAATTGTCCACGGTGAGTTTTTTTTCTATATTTATTTTCCATGATTGATTTTTTGATAATGTACCCTACTTTACCGATATTTTGGTATACCGAAATTTTTACACTAATAGTTTTGGTAAGGAAATAGTAATGAATTTTGGCGTACCAAATTTTCAGTATGGTACACTCAATAAGGGTTTGGTATATATGGTAACCGTACCAAATCCTCCCCTACTTGTGACATGCAGATATTATGGGTTGTATTTGTGCGGCTGATGGCTAGTAATAGCTGAGATTGTTTATGTGCGATCCTAGCATGATGACATCTTGGATTTAACGGGAGGAGATTGTAATGACCAAAGTATCCCACACCGATAGTGTAATAAGAAGGTTCTTGATATATTTGAGCGAATAGGGAACCTAAATTATAACCTGGGTTAGCCATTTTGAAAAACCCAGGTGTTTAGACTCCCACATCTAGGAAAATAAATAATTAAAAAAATCTCATGAATACTATCAATTTTATTTTATATTTTTAAAGGAAGATTAACATTTTACCTTGTTACAATACGAATGAAAGAACTAAATCTTTCTTTAATATTTAAATATACCATAATTTTTCCATAATTATCGTAAATGAAAACTAAATTACTCTTAATTAATTTGTGAACTTGTTACTCTAAAAAAATAAAAATAAAAATATTTTTAAGTTCTAGCAAGAATATTTAATGAGGCTAGCTGATTTAAGGGAAATTTTTACAAATAATTTGTTGTTACTTAATTCCGCACTTAAATACAATAAAACCCTAATTTTGTGTCAAATAATTAAAATAGTATAGCGAATAAGTAGGAGTAAATCCAAATCCAAGTTAATACCTTTATTAAAGTATGAGAGCTTGTCGAAATCCAATATTTTAAGAATCTAAATTAAAACAGTTTTTAAATTTTGATTTTTTTGAAATTAATTTAACTAAGAAACTAAAAATTAAACCAAACTAATTAAATTAAATCAAGCAAGCAAGTAATCAATAATAAGAAATCCCAAGGAAGAAGAATTCACGACCATGGATATAAATAAAAAACTATCTAATTATATTTTTAATATTCATTCATACTATATAAACAAATTCAAAATCACCATCATTTTTTCTTTAAAACTAATGTAAATAAAAATAGGCATCGCTTGTGTCCCCAAATTGGTGATCACAAAAGATCCTACCTTTATTTTAAAAACAATTAAAGTAATAGAAAGAAAACACACGTTATAATAATGGTAATTTGAAATCTATTTTAATTCGGGATAAATAATTAAAAATCAATTAGAATTAAATTAAGCCCATTACATCCATGGCGATTTCATCCCTCCTCTTTGGGAGATAATTTAGCCAAGCATATTAAATAGATAACACATTAAAACAAAATAATAATTCATCATTAAAATTAAAATTAAAGTGCTTAAATACAAAGTAAAAAAAATTAGAAAACTAGAAAGCGTCCCTTTTTATGATGCTCGAACTAGCGTGTACCGCACGGATTTACGCTATCCACTTCTTCTCCTTCAATACTTCGGCCGCACGGCAATTAGTATGGAGGATTTTCTCTCTCTAGAACTATCTAATAAAATCTATATATCACTATCTATTTTCTATATTTTTAGGTGTAGAGAATGGGTCCATATATAGGAATGAGGGATACAAGTTTACAAGGTTTAGGAAACTAGAATTGTAGAAGAAATAACAACTTTGAATTCAATTAGGATTCTAATTAAGAGAGAGAAAAATGAGTTGTAGTCGAATTAGGAGAGAATATTGAATTGGAATATTCTTTCTTCTTTATCTTCCTTTCTAATGTTTAATAGACTTCTTCCATCTTTTTAGGATTTTTATCATAATTTTCTTTTTCACTACAAAAAGACAAAATAAATATTATTTCTCCATAATTTAAGCATTAATTATATACTAACAAAATATTATTTGCGGGTTAAAATAACAATTCTGGGCACTTATCACTAGCTCTTAATCATCCCGTATAGGGGGGATTAGCTCTTAACCTTTATTAGTTGTCAGGTCATCCCCAATGGTTATTTCTATCCATACAAATTTCCGTGATAGAAAAGAAAAATAGAAAAATTATGCTCTAATGTGGTCTTCGATCTATAACCATTTTTATGTGATGTGGAAGTTGAGTCACATGAGAAATTTCTATAACTATTTCTACATGTAGAAATGGTGATAGAAATTTTCAATGTGACATGGCACATCCTCATTGGATATAAGAAACCCACTAATTATCTCTCATTCTTAAATAAATGCCAAGATCGAAATAGCGCACATCATTGGAAAAACTTTATTTGCGAATTTTCTATCTACACAATTATATTGTTAAATAAATATAAAAATGTATTAAAAGTACCATGAAACATAGGATAAAAATGAATTTATGGAAAATAACATTGGAGATGGCCTTATTAGTCACCCTATAAGATCTAAATTAGTTGTTAGTCCTTTTGACCTTAATTAGTTGTCGAGTAATTAATGCTGTAATTTTATAACTAATCTACCCTTTTCAATCAAAAAAAATTCAACCCTATAATTATGGCTATAACTTTCTAGAGTGTTGAATTATATCAAAATGAAATGACAATTTCACGGTATTATATATAGAAAATATGCATGACAAATATATTAGCAAAAATGTTAGTAATTATACTCTTTCTTTCCGTTTTAGATAATAATTATACTATATTGAACAATTAAGTTATGGTATTTGATTATGGGTAATGATCAACAGTTATTTTCACTTAATTGGAGTTGTTTATATGTAATTATAACTTTTTTTAGAGATAATGGGTTATAGGGCCTCGCTCCGTAATGTTTTATAACTCTAAGGACGGACTCATGTTTAATAAAGAGAAATAGTACTAATTTCATAATTTGGTTTTATAATAAGGACACTTTTCATAATATTAATTTATTTTAAGAAAAATGATAAATGTTGATGGACAAATATACCCCTAATTAGTTCAAGTTAATGTTAAAAGTAACAATTCTCTCTCTCTCTTCAATCCCCATTTCTTCTCTCTTCTCTCTCTCTCTAAAATCAAATACCTTGCTCTCTCTCTCTCTCTCTCTAAAATCAACAGACAAACCTCAACTCCGACCAAGCTCTGACCAACGATCTCACCTCCTCCTCCTCCACCACCACCACCACTTGACTCTCTGATTGTATCTCCGAGAGGAGCACCGTTCTCATCACCATCTTCTTCTTCTTCTTTTATGCAGGGCCAATCATAAAACAGATGTAACTTTTGATTGAACCGTTGGATTTAGCTAATTTTCGTATATGTTGTTCAGAAGATAAAGTTATTGTATCATCGTGTAAATCAACACAATCAAAGGTTTTTTTGCTATCGAAATCTACCAATTTCGATAGCCCAACGGGTCCTTTTTTTTACGAACCGTACGTAGATCCATATATATATACATATATATAAATAGAGTGGATTTTGATCTCATCAATTTTGTTATTCTATGTTTTGTAATGGTGTTAAAATCATTTTAGCACCTTCTATTTGTTGTTCAAGTGGTGCTAAATGCATTTAGCCCTTCTGGTTGTAGTGCTAAATGCATTTAGCACCTTCTGGTTGTTGTCCAGGTGGTGCTAAATGCATTTAGCACCTTCTGGTTGCTGTCCAAAAGGTGCTAAATGCATTTAGAACCTTTTGGTTACTGTTCAGGTGGTGCTAAATGCATTTTTGCAACTTCTGGTTGTGGTGCTAAATGCATTTAGCACCTTTTTGGTTGCTGTTAGTGTCATAATGAAACGTGAGATGTTATTAAGAAGGGGTATTAGTGA